>JAWRVZ010000035.1:4777500-4990315 GCA_037043235.1 Rhodeus uyekii
TTTAAAAACTCTGGTGATGAACTTAGTTATTCTCATAATTTATTTTTGACTGCATTATAATGTTTTCCTAATTTGGAATCTGATCAAATATTGTGTATGTGAACATGTATGGGAAATTTTGCTAATGTTATAATAATTATATAATTGAACATGTAAATTATATTAAAAAAAATAACACTTTAACACATAAAATAAACAGAATGTGACTTTGCGTTAATTTTGCCGAACAAGATCGAATGAGAGACTGAAAATGAAATCTATCAGTGAAATCTGAACTTTTGTTGGCATGACTGTGTGATTGAGTTGACCAATGAAATTGGCTATGGAGAGTAATCTGCGTGTAATTCATTTGGGGGGAAAATTGGTGCAATCGAGCAAGTGCTATTATTATCAATAATAATGTTTTTCAAAACAGATAAACTGTTAATACACAGAATTGATAAACTGCATCCGACCTGTTAGCATGGATCACAAACTTTGTTGCAATTGAATCCACAACATTATGACCACCTGCCTAATATCATATGTCATTGGTCCTCTGCGTACTTCTAAAACAGTGCAGACCCACCGAGGCTCTACAAAAAAATAGCAGAAGATCCTTCACGTCCTATATGTTGAGGTGGAGCTGCCGTGGATCAAACCTGTTGGTTCAGCACATCCCACAGATGCTCAATTAGATTGAGATCTGGGGAATTTGGAGGCCAGGGAAACACCTTGAGGTCTTCATGATGTTCCTCAAACCATTCCTGAACAGTGTGTGCAGTGTGGCAGGGTGCATTAACCTGCCGAAAGAGTCCACTTCCACCAGGGATCACCACTGTGATGAAGGGATGTACCTGGTCTGTACCAATGTTTGGGTAGATAGAACGTGTCAAATTTATGTCCACGTGAGTGGCCGGATTCAGGGTTTCCCTGTAGAATATTGCCCAGAGCATCACACTTCCTCCACCCGTGACTTGTTGCCCCCCCCCACAGTAAATCCTGGCACCATCACTTCCCCAGGTAAACGGCAGCCTTCCATGATGACCTTCATGGTGACCTTCCTCTGCTCCAAAATCCAGCTCAGATGCTCGTGTGCCTGTTGTATGCGCTTTCGATGGTGGACAGGGGGCACTCTGATTGAAATCACAACATGGACTCGGACTGCATGGGACAGCCATCTTTGCCCTTGTGCATCGATGAGCCTTGGGCATCCAAACACCCTGTTGCCAGTTTGTGGTTTGTCCCTCATTGGACCACTGCTGGTAAATTCTCACCACTGCTGACCGGGAGCGACACACAAGCCTTACCTTTCAGAGATACTCTGACCCAGTCGTCTTTTCCATAACAATTTGGCTCTTGACAAAGTCACTCAGATCTTTATTCCTGCATCCAACACATTGATAATGAGAACTGTTTGTTTGCGTACCATCTAATCTACCCAGAGCTCAATATGTGGCCTTTTTAGGAGATGATCAATGGTATTAACTTTACCTGTGACAGGTCTTAATGTTTTGGCTCGTTTAGTGTAAATGTGTGTATGAGATGGAGGAAAACATTGATGTTGACAGCTTCACCTCCATTTGCACCAACTGATCTCACAGAATAGATCAAATTCTGATTTGCACCAGTGAGAAATCAGCATTCGGGATCAGCAGCACTTAGAATAATAGTGCTCAATACGCAGCTTTTACTGTTAAATGATCCGAGGCTTAGAGATTTCAGCTTGATATATAAAAGACGAGCAGGAGTGAGAGAGACAAAAGCATGTTTGTTCACATTAATAAATAATTTTCTCCTTTAGCAGTGTATGAGCAGAATAGTTTTCAGTGCTTGCCACCTGGGAGTGTGTGTGTGTGTGTGTGGTGTGAAAGTTTGTCTATAAACAAAACGTTTATAGACGTTTTGTTTTAAGATAGTTATAGCACCTTTGTTTGCGCTATAACAGAACATCTGCAGTTGTGTGTGACTGTGATGACAGTTGTTATGTTTAAATAGTTTCATTGGGATGGAACAGTTATTCTAGTCATATTGACTGTTATTAAAATGGTAAATCAGATTTTATGATCAAGTTAAGGATTTCCTAGTCTGAGAGGTTTGGACCTTTTGACCCAACTGTCAATTGTCATGCCCTGCAAACATAATTATTTATAATTGTGATGTGTATTGATCCAACACTGTTGCTGATAAAAAATAACACCAAATCTAAAGATAACCAGCTGACTAGCAACAGTTTGAAAATGATAAATCACTGTATTTTCCAAAAAATGTTTCATTTATGTTCAGTTATGTGGTTACATTATAGCTGTAATTCCAGATATTATAGTTGAAATGAATAAAATGGTGAACTATTTATCATTTTGGTAACACTTTACAATAAGGTTTAATTTGTTAACATTACCGTAGTTAATATCAGCTAATATTTAATGTCAATCTCAGCATTTACTCTTTTTTTTAAATCAAATGTTGTCTGTTAAAATTAGAATGGATAAATAGATTAAAAATCATGTTAGTTATTGCAAGTTAGGTAATACATTAATGTTAACAAATGAGACCTTTTTGTAAAAGGAGTTACGTAATGGTTTCTATTATTCTAATTCTTTTTTGTAGCTTGTTTTCTTTTTGTAAAACAGTAAAATATATATTAAGTTTCTTCTTTTTTAAGTTGAAAAAATAGTTACCTTTTGTTAATTATTAGGTAAAATGTTGACAGGAAAAGTGCAAGTAAAATAAATAGAAAAATCCTTATTTTTGAGCCCCTATGAAGTATGGAGCGTTATTATGATAATTAGCTGATATTATGCTGATTTGAGTGCTGTTATTATGAGGGAAAGCTAAAGTCAGCATGATGATGTGATGTGTTTGGCTGAAATTGTGCTGTTGAGAAAATGTTGCCCTTGTGACGTTGCTTTATTATGAGGAAGTGCCGTTGTGATGAAGCTGATATGCTGATGTCCAAGTGTATTTTATCACAGGAAATGGAGTCATGTGAATAATTAAATACGGTGTCTGTGCTCTAAGAGAGAAAGACAGGGCTGTTGTTTGTGAACGTGTGATCTGCAGTGTCCTTGGTTCGGTTATATTATCACTTATTCCAGTTGTTTTCCCCAAATACCTCTGCGACCCTATCGCTACATTCGGCTCGCTCTTTTTCTTTCTGCTCACATTGCTGTCTTTTGCTTTCAGCTGCTCAGACTTTAAACCACGCACACACAAACAGAGGTGTTCTGTGTGAGACTGTGGGGTTCGGTTTTAGGGCTGATCTGTTGTCTGGAATTATTATCCATCAGGGCACTAGAACATATTATTCCTGTCTTTATATAATCTCTGCAAGTTTTGAATTTTAAGGGTCATTAGTCTGTGTGTGTGTGCTGCTTTATTGTATGGGCCCTACAATCCCTGTTTGGAACATAGTGAACTAATATAGAACAACAGATTTACAACAGAAACTGAAAATCTTGCATAGGAGATTGAGCTATCCCGGCTGATCACTCCTCTGGTGTGTTCATGTAGCAGCTGTGTCTATAGAACTGAATTCTGACAGTCTTTTTTGTGTTATGGTGCCTGTTTTTGTTGTCATTTTATTTTCAAAAGATTTACTTTAGTTGATATGCTGTTTGCAAAATGCATGCATGCATAATAAGATAGAAACTGATAAAATGTATTGCTGCATATGGTGTTTCTATGCATGTTAAGGTAGAGGGAAGTACTGGATATTTCCCTCATTCTGTGATTTGTGTATGAAAGAGTTTAGGTCAATGTGAGTCAAAATCTTGAACTGTTTTAAAAAGGATTTTTTACAACAGGATCTGCATTTTAACTTGTTTAAAACAGTTTTTTTTGTTAAAAGACAATCAAAAATAACTTCTTGAAACTTGATTTTCAAATATCAACAAATTTGCGACCTCTGAATGTAATATTTTTCAAGCCATGCATGTCGGTCTCTGAGTAATGTTGAAGTGTTTATTGCTCGAATAATAAGTATTTTATCATAATTCAACTGTATGATTATACACCATTATTTTATCTGTATGATGATGATATTAAGCTGAGAAAGTGCTGAGGTCTGCAAAAGGCTTGAAGCACACCCACCTCACGGTGTTGGGGGTTGAACCCACATATGGACATAGAGTGCTGAATTCAGGCCAATTGGACAATGTATGGAGAAAAATAAACAATAACGTAACATGTTTAGAATGTCTAAGAACTAGGTATATAATGGGGGATTTCCCTTTCTCGTGAGGAGATCTGCAGATCGACTCGGTTTTGTTTGAAAGAATAAAACCTATATTCTGACATCAAAGACCTTTGAGAAGTGTTATTTGGCAAAGAGAAAGACTGCAAGACTTGATCCACAACAGTAACAACATTTAAGCCATGAAATAAACTTCATGCAGTAACTTCTAAGTATAATTAGACTACAGTAATACCTCGGTTTACGAGTTTAATTCGTTCCAAGAGCTCGTAACTCAAAATTCTTGTACACCAAAATAATTTTCCCCATAAGAATGCATTAAAAATCACTCGATTTGTTCCGCATGACCATAAATGCCCATTTTAAATATTTTTTTGCTTTTACCCTATTAATTACAGTTAAAATTATAACCATTAAGATCTCATATAAATACTAATTAATAATTGACAATTAAACTCTAAAAATACTTACTGACAATTTAATGTACGCGCACTTTACCTTTGAGTAGCGTCGCTGCTGGCGTGACGGAGACGAGAGGAAGGTTTTACTGCTTACAGGGAGAATTTCGTACCTTCTTACTCATCTTGAGGGCCATTGTCTATATGCTGTACTGTACGTGTATATTTCACTACGTGAACAATAGCGATCACAATTAATGTTAACAACATGAGGTAAAACCGCTGTAAAAATATCCACAAAAAAGCCACAGAAAAATAAACGCGTGGGCGAGGGGAAAAAAATTGTCGCACTACGATACAATGCCCGTACACCGATTTTCTCGTATACTAAGTCACTCATAAACAGAGCTATTACTGTATGTGTGTGTGTGTGTGTGTGTGTGTGTGTATATATATATATATATATATATACATACACACACACACCGGTACACACACAAAAATCAGCATCCTTGGAAACGCATTGAAAACAGAATGTCAGTGGAGAAAAGCACATAGTTCCTCTTACATAATTCACTTTCTATATTGCTAAATGTACCCGATTTTTAATATCAATGGAAAAATAAGTGTGATAACCTGGCTTCTCTAGAGACTTCTCTGCTTGATATGAAAATCCTGAAGAGGAAAGTTACTAATTATATTACTAATATTGCTAAAACTATGACATGAATTTGATGATCAGTTAAAAACACCTATATTTATTAGATTTTGTTGCTTTAATGGTTAACTTACCAAGGCCTAGGTCTCATTAACATGGGATTCTAGGTTATTCCCAATGTTCTTGACAACCAGGCACGGTGCCCCAGGCCAACAGTGGTTTCGTCTTACCGTATAGCTTGTATTTTTGTACTTATAAAAGAAAAAAGTATAACCTATAAATGTGGATTGAAAACATCTGTCAGTTTATATTGTGAATGCTGTGTTTTTGTGATGTTTTGTGGCAAAGGAAAATAATGGGGTAGATCCTCCTCTTTTTCACTGAATCTTAGATTTCTCCTCAGGGAATGACGCTGTTGGTGTACTAGATGGTATTTTGGAAAACACAGTGTTAGTAAGTTCCCTGTGGAAACCCTCAGCCTCTTGCTGAACTAAAATTTTTTGTGGAAGCATCTCTCTTTCAGAAATCTCCACTCAGGCCCATTGGAAAAACATTCCAACGGCAACATTTCTGCTAAATAATATGATGTTGGTCTAACAAGGTTTGTTCAGTGTTACCTGTAACAGATGAACTTTGATCTGATAACATTTGATCAAGTTGGTTGTTTGGAAAGGAAATGTCCAGGAAATTCTTTTTTGAAAAAAAAAAACATTTACATCTAACAAAAACCAAACCGGTAACTTTTAGCAAGTAAACATATTTCCAAAGTAAGAGAACATAAAGATGTGTTTTTACTCCAAACTCACTTCATAATGTCAGTTGAGTGTTTGTATCTGACATGGTTTCAAATCATAGAATAAGGCTGAAATTCTATTGTTTTATAGGATTCTATACAATGAATAATTCGAATAGCATAAATGTTGTCGAATAGCATTGAATTTTAAATATACTTTATTCTTATGTAAATACGTGTATATAATAGGTGTAGAGCAGGGGTGTCAAACTCAATTGCACAGGGGGCCAAAATCCCAAAAAACTTTAGGCCGCGGGCCGAACAAGATAAACATTTATTGAAAACACTAAAACTAAACTTTTAAAACTTACCTTTTTTAAATTAGATGTGAATAAAAACAGACAGAAATATTATTCTGGAATAAATCAACTTATACCTTAAATAACTTAAAAATATAAAAATATTTTTAAAATACTTAATTTTTTTTAAAATATGTCCTGTCTAAATTATACAAGTTAGAAATAAAGTAAACAAGTAAAGTAAAAGTAAGTAAAAGTTAAAAGAACAAACATTCAAATTTCTTTACTCTTATGTCATTTTATATAAAACTTAAAAAGATTTATATATAAAATATTTTGCTCTCCATAAAAATATATCCTGTCAAAATTATACAAATTCAAAATATGGACATGCTGCATAACAAAACCTGGAAATCTAAATACAATTTTTGCTTTTCAGCAATAACAAATCAAATCATTCAGTTGAATTTGCTCTTATGTCATTTGTCTTATAGTGCCGTCTTATTAAATTATTTAATTACTGCCACATTAGCTCCGCAAATGAGACACACGGATATAACGGCAGTATGTCAGTAAACATATACCGTATTTTCCCGCATATAACCCATGGGTTATAGCAGATTTTACAAACTATATCACAATTTTTTTTACACGTAATAATATTTCAATATATTTGTTACGTCCCTAAGGACGTAATGTTTTTTGCGCTGTATTTTCTTTCTGGCGCTTGTCCTATCACTCTAACAGCTGGCGCTGATATGCTGTCTGACCTGTCAATCATGCAAGAAGACGTTCTGCCTTGAGGGCGGGCTCTTCTCATCCGATGATCAACACCTGAATTTCGCGCACAAGCACTGTGTACCGAGCCTGAACAGTTATGGATAATTGACAATAACAATCGTGCGGTACTAGCGCGAGCGCGAAGCATCATTAGCCACTTCCTGTTTAATACAGGAAGTGTTCGGCGAGTCAGCTGAAGTACGGGACATCTCGCGGGCCATTAATAAAATGCTCTCGCGGGCCTTGAGTTTGACACCTATGGTGTAGAGCAACACAATATACCACATTTACACATTTTGACTACACATTTATGCATTAGGCAGATGCTTTTATAGAAAGCTACTTACATTGCATTCAAGAAACACATTAACATTTTAATCAGTTCTTGCTTTTCCTTGGAATCGAACTCATGACCTTGACGTTGCAAGCGCCACACTCTACTGTTTGAGCTACTACTGAAAAGGGGTGTGTGTGTGTGTGTGTGTGTGTGTAATCATATGTTTGTTGTCTTCATGTTTTATCAGTCAAAACATCTCTATCTGTGTTTTATTCTTCAGCATGTCTTTGTCCATGTAAATGATTTCAACTTGGAACGTCACAAGTTTTATGACTTCTCTAAATCTCATTTGTGGGCTTTGTTACGCGAGGACGCCCTTCGGCTACGAGTATGAATGAAATAGTGTGTACTCACTACAACAAAAGGGAAAAAATGGCTAAGTAATAGTTCTCTCTAAAGAAATTTGAAGTAATCATATGCCAATTCACAAGTTTTTCTTTAGTGTAGAGAAGAGAGGGATTTTTCTTCCAGTGGATTCATAAGATTTCCTGACAAAAGGTCTTTCCAGTCATAATTTAATACTTTAGACCTTTCTAATAATTTATAGGAAATGAAGCAGTATTTTCAAGGCTCAACCAAAAGGCTTTCAAGGCTTGTGGTTGTTTTCAGAGATTGTAAGAGACATTTTATACTTGTGGCCTGTGCCAGTTTTAACCAGCGCTATGTGCAAAAATGTAAACAAAATAGGTACGTTTTTGGTATATGTTAAGATTACTCTCTTAAATAGCTGTTAGGCTATTCAAATTTCCATAAAGATTATTTCAGAGCAGTTTTGACATTTATGGGTCATCTGTATTTTTGATATCACTGTAAGTCATGTCCATTTGTAGCAATGTAAAATTGTATTGTAAACCCCACAGAACACAACTGACATAAATGCATGGTAAGATGTGGACACGACACGGTGGAAAGGTCTCAGTGCTGCTGTGGGTCGCGGATGAGCTCATTGGCTCAATGCTTCTTAAAGTGACAGTCACGCATTATAGATGGGCGGCACAGACCCACGTGATTAACTTGGTTAGTTGTCAAACACTCAGTAAATGTGTAAAAAATTTGGTGTAAATGTCAGAACGATCCTGCACCGTCTATTTAGGACATACACGTATAACTCTGTATTGCCAGTAATTTCCATTTATTTTGTTAGAATAAGATAACAAATAACTACACTAACAAAAAGTGTCATCAGTCTGAACTAAAACACCTATTGTGATATTGTATTGAAGATATGAAACAAGATATGACCTTATTTTGTACATTTTTTGCTTGTTTTAACAGGTTTTGCTATTCTTTTGGGTTCATATTCCGACATTCGTCCCCAAAGGGTGACAAAACCTGCCCGTACAAGTGAACACAGTATGTGTGTGTGTGTTTGTGCAAGTTGTTTATCTGGGTGCCAAGCTATTCTGAATAGCATGAGATCCACAGAGGGGTATTTCAGGCTGCATGAAGCTCATGAAGGACTTATTCCTCATGAGACTGCTTTTAGCAGCACGCTTTTTGCACTTGTGTGAATCTCCTGCTGTGTGTGTGTGTGTGTGTGTGTGTGTGTGTGTGCGAGAGAGAGGGAGAGATGGAGGGATTGTGTCTTTATATGGTTGTGTCTGTAAGATCTTTGTCAGGATATTTAAAACATCAGCGCTAATGTCACTGGAAAAGTCAAAGACGGCAGCTTTCTGCTGTAAGTGTTTGCATAAACATACAGGATTCAGTGTATATACAAGTGTTTCTTCTGCTGTATAGACACTTTTAAGCCGCTGTTTTGACTTCTTTACTCATTTTATAAACTCTTCATGAGTTCTCAGCTGGTCATAACACCTTCATATGTAGCTACATACACACAACGAGTGCATTTAGCAAAGCACACAGCTGTGTTTTGGATGTTCGGGACGTTCCATCATGAAACGTGTGATAAAAGCTGACCAATCAGGTTGTGAATATGTGAACCGTAAGCAGACTGGGACTAAATGTTTTTTCTTTTCCTTTGGCCAGACCAAATTAATCGGGCAAACTGAAATGCAAGTGTGAACACACCCTTATTGTATTAGTCTGGAGGTATGTCAAAATATGTCAGTTGATTTAACTGCGTCCACTTATTTTCCCTGCATGTTTTACGCTTAGATCACGTTTTAAAATTTAGATGACATTTTTTTTTTATTATTCTTACTTCGTTACTCTTTAAAAGTACCAATAATTTAATATCTCAGAATTAATGTCCATTTTTCACACTGTATATTATAATGTTGTAATGCCTGAATTCACTTCTTGCATTTAAAACAATTGCTTTTAGTGCTAATTTCTAATTTATGTATTTTCAATTATGTTTGTCTGTCATCGCCCATAACAGTTTTGTTAATCTTGAGCTGTTTATGATGCGGCTTTACATTTATTTACATTTATGCTTTTGGCAGACACTTTTATCCAAAGCGACTTGCATTGGATTTAAGATACACATTGATATTTTAATCAGTTTTTGCTTTCCCTGGGAATCGAACCCACGACCTTGCTGTTGCAAGCGCCACGGTCTACTGTTTGAGCTACAGGAAAGCTAAAGTCTTTAGAGCGCGCAAGAACTGAATAATTTAAGAATCGCTTAAATGTTTAAATTGGTAACACTTAAAAAGTTAGGGTTAGTTTTTTTTAACTTTTTTTTATTCCTGCTTTTCCCTCATTGTAAGTGCAAGACCTGCGGCAATGATTCAAATTATGCGCAATACCTGCAATCCCACAGTGAGATTTGAAGCTCTGTGTTGTAATATTTAGTTTTTGAAAATATATTTTTACATAAATTGTGAATGTCCCACTTTTGCTGCTAATGAAGTTTTTGCTTGAATTGTCTTCACCGCAAAAAATGTAATGCGTTATAAATCATGCAGGTTATATTTTGTGGTACTTTCAGTAAGTGAATGAGATATTCTTAATTATATTTTGTGCTCACGAGAAAAAAGTCATACATGTTTTGATCAACCTGAAGATGAGCAATAATCATCTGCATATTGTTGTTGAGTGAAGTGTCCCTTTAATTTTTTTATTTATGCTGGACTGGTGTTTCTGTGCTGAAACAGTGACTGTTTTACGAGGTTACCAGTCATTTTGGGAGTCTGTCCTTCTGCCTGCAGATCCAGATGAGTAACGGACGTTCTATTTTTAACTCTTAGACGAGGCATTAATGGATGTGACTTAATTGAGTCTCGCTGAAATGAGTTTGACTGTGCGTGCGTGCGTGTGTGTGTGTGTTCTGGGGAAGAGCAGCTCGGTTGGAGGGCGAGTTTATGGGTTCAGTGTCATCTGTTCAACAAAGAAAGAAAGAGTGAAAGAATAAAATGCAGAAATCTCAAAACATCAGACAGCATTGTGTGTGTGTTATGTAAGAGTGCAGCTGTGCTACAGGGATTTGCTCCTCTGTGCCGGTGTACAGATACATGCTCATGAAAGGAGAGTAGGGCAAAGGTTTAGAGATTTATGTGAGATTTAAGCCTTGGTGTAAAGTTATTAATTAGTTATTTTGCAGAAATAATTTGTTGAGAAAAAGACCCCCAATCAAGATGGTTAGGAAACGTATTATTATTATTAATCTGAACTCGCAAACACAAGATGGTTTATTCATTATTATCATGATGGGAATACTTTATTATAGATTTTATGTACATCCTCTTGAAAATAAATGTTCCAAAAAGGGGTTTTCGCAATGATGCAAAAGTAGTCATTTTAGTGATGTACCGATGATATATCGGCGTCGGGCGATAAATACGTCTTTTGAATGTTATCTGCCCGATAATAAAATGTAGCTGATATATTAAAGCCAATAAGTAATCTATTATTTCCTCCAGCTGATACACTGTTCAGATACGCATTTTTCGCTTCGAAAAGGAATCACTTCGAAAAGGAAGATGCGGTTAAGGGCAACATATGCAGCACAAATCTGTCATATAAGGTACATAAAATTATAATGAGAACACTGCTGTAAAATAATGTTGTGAATCCTTTGTGCGCTCGTGTTTCAGTGCGTTGTTGTGGAAAGAGCACACACATGGAGTTACACCATGACCAGCACAGTCAAGTTCACTCGTGCAGTTACCATTGTGTGTGTGTCTTTGTTAATACAGTAATACCTCGAGATACAAGCATAATCCGTTCCAGGGCACAGCTTGTAACTCGACTTGCTCGTATCTAGAACCATGTTTTCTCATAAGTAATAATAGAAAACAAATTAATTCGTTCCAGATCCGTAAAACAATGGAAGAAAACACATCGACACTTGATTCCGAATCGTACCTTACACGAACACTATGCAACTTACGTAAACTTAAATTAACATAACTGAACTTAGCTTACGTATTTTTTTTAACTTTTCTATTTTCTATTATTGTTTTGCTTGTTTTCTTCCCTTTTTTCGCCTGACTATCCTCACTTTCACTTGGCGCAGACCTTTTAACGGAATACCTATCGAGGGAGATATAATATATGTAATAAGGTACGCGTCGTCAAAAAGCGCTGAAGCACGACCAGTAGACAATTTATCAGGGTGTTTCTTTTCAATGCTGAGCTCTTGCAGCTCTTGTTTTTATAAGTGATTTATAAGGGGATGTTTAGAGAACACCGTTTTCAATGTCAAACGAAAAACGTTTTATTACACTTTGGCTGTTTATTTACATGACGACAGAGTTTAGGGGGCCTGAAACGAAAACTTGGGTTTCAAAGTGCAAGTTTTGGAAAACGTTATCATTATCGTATCCATGTAAACTACAAAGAAATTTGAATTTATGAAAATTGGGATGTTGTGAATGTGTATTACATGTTCAGTCTATTGTTCCTCTACCAAGGGACATCACCAACTACTGGCCTGGCATGAATAATGCAGTTTTAGTCATTTCTGTGGATCCGTGTGAATAGGGATTGTTTTGACAATGTTGACCTCTGTGTGCAAACTTTTTAAACGTTTCAGTTTTCAATACATTGTTGTCGTGTAAACATAAGTCTCTGGGCATTTGACCCTAGAGCAGGGGTGGGCAAACTATTTGTCTCGCGGGCCACATTGGTTTCTTATATGATATGGCCCGTTTGCCCACCCCTGCCCTAGAGTCATATATCTGCCTGAATCACTTCTTGAATCTAATGAAGTTAGTAATCTTCTCAAATTGTTGTGGTTTGTTCTTAATGCTTTTATTAATGCTCTTTTTGTATGTTTTGCAGTTCACAATTGCCTATAGTATCAATTTTTTTTTTTTATTTGGTCCCAGAATGTGTCATTGTTTTTCTATGTAAATGTACTAGACTGACGTTTGTAACCGTTGCACTTGCATCTTGTGTCTTTTGCAGAATCTCGAGCACAACACAGTGTTCTCCAAGAGATTCAACTTGTAAAAAAAGTTTTAGGCTTTTAACCGCAGCAATGTGTTCTGTCTGAATGGGTTTTATTCTGTTTCGCTGTGACGATACTTTTTGCAAATTACCCGGCTCTGTGATACATCCTCTCTCCTCTATCCAAAATATTCCCAAACCATGGATGTTGTTTTGTTTTTTGTTTTTGGCGAAGTCCTTATTCTGTCCTGAATTCACCTTCTCTGTTTTTGTGCTTTCTTCCATGTCGTAACAGTAAACCCACTCTGTTCTGTTCTTGCACTAGGTTTAGGCATGCTGCTTTTAGAATACCTGCTGAGAAATCGCTTAGAGAAGTGTATGTATATATATATATATATGTGTATGTATGCATGTATGTATGTATGTATGTATGTGTGTATATATATATATATATATATATATATATATATATATATATATATATATATATATATATATATATATATATGTGTATATATATATATATGTGTGTGTGTATATAAACACATATATGCATGTATACTTGCATAGATATATACATTTAAATAAACATATATATATATATATATATATATATATATATACACACACACACACACACACACACAGTTCATGTTCATACTTTTCATTCTTTCCAACAATCCTTTCTTTGTATTGGTCTTCTAATTTTCTCAGATACTGAGTTTGTGATTTTCCTTAGTTGTCAGTTATAATCATCAAAATTAAAAGAAGTAAATATTGGAAATATATCAGTCTGTGTGTAATGAATGAATATAATATACAAGTTTCACTTTTTGAATGGAATTAGTGAAATTAACTTTTTGATGATATTCTAATTATATGGCCAGCACCTGTGTGTGTGTGTGCATGTACGTGATTATGTATATATATGTTGTCTCTTGTCATAACTCTACAAACACTCTGATCCAGCATGTGAAATACATGGCATTTTTCAAAAAGTGACAAACAACAGTAAGGACACATTCCTTACTGTTTTTTTTTTGTCACATTTTGAAATATTTCAGATGCCCACATACCTCTTTAGAGTAAACACTCATTAAGCCGAACATGAATGTGTGTGAGTTTGCACTGTTAAATGACTCTTATTTCCTGTATCCTGCAGAAAGAGAGCCAGTTTGTTGATAAAAGAGGCTTTATAAAGACTTTCTCGTGAAAACACTTTGCTCTCTGTTGCTGGAGACTGCCGTTCCTCTATTGGACTTTATGTTTGAGTTTGCATACATGTGCTTTCTCTGTCTAGAGATTTTATGAAGCATCATAAGTGATGGATTATATTACCAAAGCATTAATAAAAATCACACACATACACCAACGCAAACAGTGTAAAGTAAGTTTGAATATCCAGTTGCTGTGTACATGTCTCTCCTCCTCGGATGCTCAATAAGACATGGACTCCCTAGTATCAGATATACTTGACTTTAACAGCACACTCCTCTCATCTTACACACACGGGTCTTTCTGAGAGTGAACTTCTCATGTTACTAAATGCGTCCTCGTTTAGAGCTGTTTGCTTCTGAGCTGGGGGGAAGAAAGGAATGAGGAGAAGGAGACAGAAATGTGTTTGTGTGTGGAGAGAGAGATAGATTGTGATGTTTAGAGATGTGGAAGCATCACTTCTCTCTGCAGAAGAGACTCAGGGAGGAAAAGGGCGCGGTTAAGCAGGTAGAGTCTGCTCTGATTGGTTCATAACCATGTTACATTGTGACATCATGACTTTTGATTGGCTAACAAAATTAATATTTTACTTATTTAATGTAGGTTGTTTTGGCTCCATATTTATGCTTTAATGATTTATAAATGCATTTATTAGAGGTGGGTTTTTTTTTACATATTTTTGCACAATGAATATTATTTTTATATATTTGTATTTTTTAAATGTATTGTTATTATTCTATTAATAATAATCTCTGTGATGTTGTACAGTTAAATACCTCATAATGACAATAATATAAAAAATAGAAATAATACATATTATTTATATAAATTATGATATTAAATCTGACTTATTAATTTAATAATAATAACAATTCAATATATTTAAATAATATTTAATAAAACCATATTTTATGTAAATACTAATAATACATGCTATTATTTATATAAAATATTGTACTTTTTAATTATAGTTATTATTTTATATATTACCTAGTCATTGATTATTATTGTTACGTTTTGTTTTTGTTATTATTTATAGGCCCTTGACTGGAAAATGCATTTGATTTAATTTGACAGATATTGATACTCAATAGTTAATGTTCTCTATGTGACATTGAAGTTCAGTCTCGAGTGTGTGTGTGTGTGTGTGTGTGTGTGATGTAGTGGTAAAAAAAAGTGTTGTCCTGTCTGGGTGATGGTCTAGATTCAGGTGCATTATTGTGATTAGTTAAACCCTCATTATGCGTGTATGTGCTCTTCCTCATTGATTAGAGTGTCCTGATGGAATATGTTTTGTGTGTTTAAGGTCATGAAGGGAAAGGAATACTTTCTCTTGAGCTCAAGTAAAACAAAAGTTGATCATGTTCTCTCTGTCTCTCTCTCAGGGTGAAGAGTACTGGGTTCAGGTGTACCGGCTGGAACACGGTGATGGAGGAATTCTGGACCTGGATGATGTTCTGTGTGATGTGGCCGATGACAAAGACCGAGTGAGACATGCATTCTCGCATTCAAACACACTCACACACTGCTCACATTCTTTTCTAAAACAGGCAGCTCTTCTTTGTGTGTGTGTTGTTTTAGTAGTATGTATTTTAGTTACAGGTATCAGATGACTCTTGTCTCCCAATAACCATGACCTAATTTGAGGATGAACTCATAAACACATCCACACACTGCTCTTTTTATTGAGACCTCACTAGGCCTGTATGGAATCTGTGTTTCCACAAATTTCCAATCTATGTTAAAGTTCAATGCATTTCCCTCCTTTTGTGTGTTTGCTTCAGCTACACCAATAAGGGTAAAGTACTCTCAGTTCCATTTAAGACATTTGACCATATTCTGATGGATTCCTCAATACTCCACATTACCTGAAAATGTATGTGAAACTTGACATTGCTAATCTGAGGCTTTAGATATAGGTATGCATGATATATCAATACCATATTGGTTATTAGCCTGATGTTAGAGTGCTTGTTGGTGTTAGACATTTAATTTTGTGTGCTCACTTCCACAATTTTTATATGTTGATTTCCTTAAAGGTAATCTTGAGAAATGCTAGTAATTTATTAATAACAAATGTTGTGTAATCTTTAGCAAAGATCCATATACATATATATAATACCATATTTTTAGTTTATTGTGACAAAATAGTGTAGAATATTAATTTAGGTTATTATTTGATAATGATGATTATTATTTTAATATTGTGAGATTATAATTATTTATATGATTATATGATGTTCTGGGTGTTTCCTACACTTATTCTTAAACACAAATATGATATGATATATATATATATATATATATGTTAAATAAATAATATATATATAATGAGGACTGTAATTATAAATATTTATAAAATAGTATTACCATTAAATTATAGTGTTGCTATAAAATATGTAACAATTAATTTTAGTTTTTAGTATTTAATTTTAGCTTATTAAAATTGAGTAGAATATTAATTATTAGAATATGAGTAGAATATTAATTATTATTAATAATTACAATTAATAAAGATTATTATTATTATTGGGAGGTTATAATTCTATTGATATATAGTCTCTATGATGTCCTGTATGTTTTTCTACACTTTAATGGCTTTGGTCCCTTATTATAAAATATAAAATAAAATAATATTATGTTATAATGCTTTTAAATAGTTAAACATTTGAAACAATTGATTTTAGTTTATTTTGATGAGACTGTACAGAATTTGAATTTGCTTTAACATTATTGGCTGATTGGTATCAAACAGAACTTAATAAAATGAGTAGTACTGTATATTCAAAGGAACAGGTGTGAACGGTTAATAAGCAAAATGAATGAGTGATTGAAATAGAAAGCAGGGGTTTTGTTTTCTGCCTTTGTGTTCAGCTGAGTGACTGGGTTTTCACGGTAACTCTGCCTCCCTCTGGCCAAACACAGGCAGTGCGCAGCCTTTTCCACATTTCAACATGTTGCTGACCCCGAACAGATGATATCGGCTTACCGAGACCGCAGACACTTTGCTTGAATGTAGTTGTGTGTTTGATGTGGTGGGTGTGTCTGGGCGTGTGTGTGTTATTTTAGTTCTCGATGTGAAATAAAAGACACTTCACATCTGTGCCTGAAGGAGCGTGTGAGATCATGCCACCAGTTATGCTCACACATTTATAGCTGATAGTGTCTAGTTTTACCATAAAAAGGCCATCGCTTGTCACACATCCTGGTACCTCATACAGAATGACCGACTCGGACTGCACCTGCGGTCACAGGAAACACGGTCCACAAACAGGAAGTGCTACAATACCGCTTTAATGTGGCTTAGTTTGACTCAGTCACAAAAAAGTACAGCAACTCGCATATGGATGTAAAACTCTGGCTAATATTATTCCTCCATAACCAGTTTTGTAATGGTCTGTGCTGTGGTGAAGCCAGATGGGGGAACTGGCTTAGATTGCTAATATTTGATTTAATTTGCTACTTCCATTTCACCTCCTGTTGAAAGAAGCTTTTATTTTGACGCCCGGTGGCGAAGCACATTGTTAATGTATTAATGTTTAATATTAAGAGTATATTAAACTTGGCTGCAAAACACAGAAGATGAAGAATAAATGGAGACCCCCTCTATACTTAATCGCTTGTGTTGTGTAACGAACAAGTGCAGAGCTGTTCGAAATCCTGCTGTCACAGAACGCCACTCTATTAAATGACAATTTGTCTCTAATCGTTGTTAATGTATCTACAAAATGACTTCACTCTGGATGAGTGTGTATAGACATTTGTCACTTTTTTGTGTCTGTGTAATGTGTGTGTATGTATACATGTATTTATTTTTTCAAAAAGCAAAGGAAAAAAATTACTTTTGTAGGTTTTTGTAGGTTTAGCTATTAATCTATCTTTAAACTATTTATTTTTTATTTATTAGAATGCTTTTACATTTATCTATAGGTTATCCACAACTTAAAAGTACAATTATTTTGTAGTCTTTTTTTTTTCTTCATGTTTTTGAAGAAAGCTATTTTATCTTGTTTCAGTTTTTCAAATTACTCTACTTAAAAAATCACTCAACTTAAAAAACATTTAAACAAAATCTCTCTCTCTCTCTCTCTCTCTCTCATATATAATTAAATAAAAATATATTTTTTTATTGAATTAAAGTTTCACAATGTTACTATTTTTATCGTATTTTTGATCATCAATGCATCGAAAGCATCCCAAAAAATGGTACCAAGCCCAAACTTTTGTTAACGGTAGTATTGTAATTTTAACACTCATTCCTCCGTTTTTGAGCATTAATGATGTAATTCCCGTGTGTGACTATTTATTTGTGATCTGTTCCTTTCTCTTTGTATGTGCCATGTGAAGTTTTAGTATTTGAAACAATATTAATGTTTTTCATTTTGTGATCTTATCACATTAGCCTCAGATTGACATGATTTTTCAGTTTTGTGCTTAATTTTTTTACTTAGCATTTACTGTGGTGCGTTGCCTTTTCAAACTGAATAACGAGTATTGTTTTCTTATTTAAAATTATTTTCTACATTAATTTTATGCAGTTCTGCTAAAGGACAGAAGAGGGCACTAAAGATTGTGATTTGCCTAGACGTCTCTCTCTCTCTCTCTCTCTCTCCATACTTTTTTAAGTCAACATTGCTTATCTTAAAACAATGAAACTGCTTATGTTTGGCCCTCTGTCAGGTATTGAGTAACACAAAAGCTCTTTTATATCAGTGTTGCTCTACCCCCTTCTGTGATAACGTCCTCTATCCTAAACTGGACAGGAAGCAGTCGCCGGTTGTAAACAGGACGTTAAAGCATCTAGACGTGCTGCTTCTAGTCAGATGGTGTATGTGTGGACGTCTTGCTTATGTGGATGTTTTCCTCAATGCCTAAGGAAGTGTGTGAGTGGTGGCGTCTCAACAGGAAGGGTCTGTGATTTGGCACTGCAGTCATTCTTGTAACGTGTGTATGTTCATGCAGTGTGTGACTTACCCCATCACCAATGACCAGTGAATCATTGCATAATATGTTATCATTTTAAGGGTTTACGTCATCCCAAAAGGAAAATTCTGTCATTACTCACCACCGTATTGTTCTAAACCCTTAAGAATTTTCATTCTTCAAAACACAAATGAAGATGTTTTAATGAAATACGAGAGATTTCTGTCGGCTGCTAAGCTACCACTTTGATGCTTCAAAGAGTTCATGAACAGATTAGTAAAACTATTCCATATGAATCGAG
This sequence comes from Rhodeus uyekii, assembly GCA_037043235.1. Taxonomy (NCBI): domain Eukaryota; kingdom Metazoa; phylum Chordata; class Actinopteri; order Cypriniformes; family Acheilognathidae; genus Rhodeus; species Rhodeus uyekii. Next base: position 4,796,617 of record JAWRVZ010000035.1, read on the forward strand.
TGGTTTATTGAATGTTCTGAAGAGAATTAGGCTTTATTCACATATAAACAGTTCAGTGAGCTGGCGTCTCAAACACAGACCTGTTTCCATTAGCAACAGACCTCATGAGGGATTGAATCAATGTGCCATGTGAGACTGTGTTTACACTGACAGTGGGTTTACGAAAAACAAAAAAAGCAGTTAAGACTTTTAGTCTTTGGAGCCATCTATATGCCAACACGCTCTTAAATGCTGACGAAATGGCAAATGTTTTTAGAATAAAAACACCTTTTTTCCTGCCACTGACTAGCACATGTAATATACAGTGTGTATATACGTGTGTGTGTGTGTGTGTGTGTGTATATACGTGTGTGTGTGTGTGTATATATATACATACATACATATAATTAACATTATTATTAATCATTAATGAACTATTCCTGTAACATAGTATTTAATGCATCAGGTATCATGAACTAACACTGAACAATGAAACTTTTAAAGCATTTATTAATGTAGGCGTATGGCTAATTGTAATATTGTTCAATGTTAATCCATATTTTTTCACCAAACATTGTTTAATTTATACAATCTCAATGTTAGTAATGTTTTAGTATATAGATTATTATTAACCTACATTAATAAATTCTGTAAAAATACTACATTAACCCGAATCTGAAAATTATTAGATTTTTTTGTTGTTGAGAAAAACCACTTATTAATCAGACTAAATTGAGTGGGGATAAAATATACAGTTTCTACAGTATTAAAATCGTTATGGAAAGATCCCATAAAACATTGTAACCCAATGTGTGTGTGCGTGTATTGGTAGCTTTACAGTGGCTTTGAAAACCAGATTTAATAGGCGTAACTGTCCAGCTGAAGATGAACTGTGCTCTCCTCTCCTTTGCTCGGGTTCAGACTCATACGGTCAGTTATGTGTAAACTAAGCTAAAGGGCAGCGAGTGTCCGAGTGAGTGGGTTCAACAGATTGTGAAGCTCAAAGATCACAACCTTTTATAGAGAGGAAATGAATATCCACACAGGAAGTATACAAATGTTCTCCTGGGAACTTCCTGTCAGCACACTTGGCTCTGTTGACCCCCAGTGTGTGTGGAAGATGTTTGTAAAATGCGATGTGGGTCACCGGGTTCTTGTTTTTAGAGCCATTGTGAAACGCATGGAGAGATTTCTCAATGCTGCTGTTCTCATCCAGCTGTAATGCTACTGTGTGTGTGTGTGTGTGTGTGTGTAATACATGAGGTGTCATGTTTGTTTAGGTAACCAGCAAAGAATTACTCAACCTCATGAACAACAGCACTGCAGTGTTATTTGTAATGTTAAAGTTCACAGAGGTCTAGAGTATTTAATGCAACAAGAAACACACACACACACACACACACACACACACTGCAGCTAAAAGACATTCTTCACGTCTTCATAGATCTTCTACTTCATCTCTATTGTTTTCCATCTCTCTTTTTCTTCTCTACACTGCCCTTTTGTTTCAACCGTGGGGAAAATATTAAATACTCGTAAGTGTGTGCGTAAATCTGGCAAAACCTTTGGGGACATTCAGCATGTTCTAATTTGTATTTAAATAAAATTTGTTTTATTTAATTTAAAAATGCAAATGTTTTGTTACTATATAGTTTTTGTCTAAGATTTTATCATTGACTGTATGTAAAAACAAGAGTAGTCTATGAAATGTCCCCATTTAGATGTGTAAATGCATGTATGAGAGAAGAGGGAGTAAAGAGAGAAAGGAGCTTTAGTGTTTAAGCCTCAAACGTGCTGAGAGCAGATCTGTCTCATGGGAACGTGCATCACAGGTAAATAGGTTTCTGTGGGGTGTGTGTGTGTCTTCTGAACAATCACAGCTGAACCTCTGGCTGCACTCAGAAGATCTGAACACTGAAAGCTTCACTGCTGGTTCATTGAAAGCTAACAATGTAAAGCTATAAATATATGTATAATCTATATGTGTGGAAATGGCCATTCACATGAGTGCGTTTCCAGTGTCATGTTTGAGATGATCCAGACCGTCCATGTCAAAACATAATATACACAACAGAGATTAACATTCATCTTCTACACACACACACACACACACACACACACACACACATTTTAGTGCTTGATTTCCCACATCCAAGATTGGATTGCAAAACATACTCACAAAAAGCCTCAAAGGGGGACCTTCCCTGTGGATTCAGGATAATGTGCCCTTCAGCAACACTCCTGTGATTTGTCCAGGCCTCCATCAGTCAGTCCAAGTCTGGGTGTGTCCAACCATTTCAACCCACCCACTGAACCAGTGCTGCAAGCATTATCAGTCATGTTGACACACACACACACACACACACACACACACACACGCGTAATTTAGACCAGATGTTCACTTTGTAGCTGAGATGTTTCCTTCTGTCCCAAATTCTCGTGTGTCTTGAGGGACACGCTGATGAGAGTGTCCTGCTCTAAATGAGGACACCACACACATGCTGAAGCACTACATTGTCGAAAGTTGGCAATCATGATTTTTGTTGTCTTTTACGATTGCTGGCTCAGGTCAGATTGTGTAATATAAAGCCATTGAGATTTCGGGTAAAGTTTACAACAGTTGTCTTTCACATCACATTATGCATAATGCATCTTAGTTGATAATAAATACTCAAGTTGGTTCTTAATGACAGTGCCACAGGAAGAGTGATGCATTTCTATTTAATTGAACTTCTGTCTTACTCAGGGCTCTGTCATTTTGTCTTGTGCCGTACAAATGTTTCATGCCCTCACCAAGACTGCGTTTATTTGATTAAAAATAAAGTAATAACGTTGTGAAATATTACAATTTAATATAACTGTTTTCTAATTTAATATACAGTAATCCCATGCCACTTCGCGGTTCAAGTTTCGCGGCCTCAGTGCATCGCGGATTTTTCAAAAATATTTATCAAAAAATAAAAATTCAACAATACCGCCATATAGGCAGCCGTATTGCGGAAAGCAGCGTCGCTTCATTGTGATGCGCGAGAGAACGAGAAACTCTCTCAGAGGCTTTGTACACACCCACTGGCACTCAGAAAAGACACGTGATTGGTTCCCGACACGAGATTGACCAATGAGAGCACGAGTGGATGTATCCCGTGAGCTGATTGGCTGATCACGGATTTTCACCTATCGCGGGGTATCCGGTCCACATTAACCGCAATAAACAAGGGTTCACTGTATTTTAAAATGTAATTTGTTCCCCTCATGCAAAGCTGAATTTTCAGCAGCCGTTACTCCAGTCTTCAGTGTAACTTAATCATTTTGTTAAACATTTTAAGTTGTATAAATTAACACTAGTTAATATATTATGAATAAACTTTTATTAAGGATTAATAAAAGATTATTTAATCTTGAATTTCTTTTCATTATTAATTCATGATACTAGTTGCTTTAATAACAAATTTAATTGTAAAGTGTAACCAACATTTTTGTGCTCAACCTTTTTTCTTTATAAATAGAAGAATAAAAAATAGCTATAACACACTTTTGTTGGAAAAGGATGTATGTATTACATTAATGCACAGAAAACCAAAAATGGTTGTAAAGCATGAATGATAAATGATTATACAGCACTGATCTGAACAGCAAGACAGGCCTGAAAAATGGCTCTCACTGACCTTGGGGAAAAAAGGACTATCCTTATTGTTGAGCCTTATTACTCTTTTGAATGGAAACGCATCATTCTCACTCTTTCTGTCTGTTTCTCTTGGCAGTTGGTTGCGGTGTTTGACGAGCAAGAGCCTCATGTCGGAGGTGACGGCACCAGCGCGAGTTCCACGGGCACGCAATCGCCTGACCTCTTCTCCGGAGAGCCGTCCACCTCCACCCCACTATCTGCCTTCCAGCCGTACCTGCCCCAAAGTGAGATAGAGGTCACCACATCTACGCTGCGAACCAGTAAGAGACAGAAAGACAATCAGATAATATATGGAAACGTTTTGAAGTTTTGGCTTTTTGTGTCACTTATCGGCCTCTCCTTTCTCACAGACATGCCTTTGCATGTTCGTCGCAGCAGCGACCCAGCGATGTTGAACCTGACAGCGATGTCGTTCTCAGAGCCGAGCGCACAACCCGAAGAACCTTCCAGGAAAAACCCCACACGTTGGTCCACCACCGCTGGCTTCCTGAAACCACGTTTCTCCACCGGCACCAACAGCCTGGAAAGGAAGGTATGAATAAGTGGCTTTGAAGTGGAAGAACATGAATGACTTAAGTCCTAGTCACACCATTATTTTCCAGCTGATGGATGTTTTTATCATCCATCAGCTGGAAAATAATCATTGTGAAAGTGCTTCTAAATGAGCTGTGCCATTATTTTTATAGATGTGCTGTGAACTCTGATATTCCTGTACATTTTGAGCGTTTCTCATGTCATTCCAAACCTAAATGACATTCTTGTTTCTTTTATCCATAAAAGGCAAAGTCAATGGGGTCTAATGTTGTTTTCGACCCCGTTGACTTTTAATGTATAGACCAAACAGTTAAAACATTCTTCAGAGTACCTTGTTTTATGTTCCACAGGAAGAAACATTTTTATACAGGTTTAGAACAACATTATTATTTTGAGTAAACTATCTTTTTAACGCTCATCTCTGATATTTATTAATGTTCGCACAAAGGTTATCAAGCTATTTCGAGGTAGTAAGTGCTAAGTGCGCGGCTGAATAATACCTGTTCAGTTGTTATGAGGCATTGCTGCTTTTGAGGCCGTTGGGTTCATGCTGGTATAGTTTCTCAAATAAATCTGTCATCTTTAGTGGCCACATCACCCTTTATGACACCTCTATGAATATTTACTGTCATTTCTGAAAGGTTCACAAACCCCACGTCTCTCAAACGGTAAGAGTGTTCCTGTCTGTCACTCTCTCTTCAGGGCCGAAGTGTCGACACATACCGTAGTCTTCCTCGTGATGCAGGGCAGTGGTCCAATCAGAAAGAGTTTCAGCGTGAGAAGGCCCGTTCGTCACTCAGCGCCAATCATCCCATGGTGGACTGTTGGCTGGACCGTCAAGAACAGGTTAGGACAGTTTCCACATTTCCATATATCATGAAGGGATATTAATTGTGCAGCCTTAATTTTAATGGTCATGGTTTTACATTTGGCCAAGTACAAGTTCACTGAAACCAAGCTGTAAAAATGAATCTGTGAACTTTCATAAGTGTTTGACTTCAGAACGAGGTCAGTGGTGACGATTGGGAGATCTGATGATTGAGTAGGCCAGTCATGGTTTGGTAACCAGTGAGCGGAAAACATGATGAATCCTATTATTGCTAAACACCAGAGAAAATAATATGTGAAAGTTCAGCAGTTTCTGGCTGTGTGTAGTGCCTGCTGCTCTCCACATTCTTCATCCCAGTGTTGGGAAAGAACGGCTTAAGCATGTCCACATTTTTTAAATGGTTTTTCAGCAGAGATTGTTTCATGAAGGCAATGCAGACTTCATAAAGATGATCTTATTAAACTATAGGGGGTTAAAAAACGATATTGGAATTAACAGTCTGTGTCTATGGTGGCAAAATCTTTTAATCAAATATCCCATTTGTAATTTATAAAGGTTTATTTTCTCATGAGAAAAGGTCAACAGTCATACAGTCATCCCTAGTTGTCCTGCAGAGTGTGACAAAGAAGGGAGGGCTGCTCCAGCATTTATATCTCTAATCTTCAAGGCTAAAGGCTCCTAAAACAGTTGTAATTTTCCTCTCCATATCAGGAAAACATTACCTTCTCTTGCCTCTAGGTGTGATGTGTAGCTCCCTACACACCGTATGTGTTTTAGAGTCTAGATTCTACAGAATAGAAAGTACCATTAATGTCACACAACAATCAATAATGTCAAGAAACAAAATATAATCATGGATAAGAATGTAGAGAAAACAAGAAACAAAATATAATCGTGGATGAGAATAAAAAGAAAACATGTCATTTATAAAATTCCATCTCAGTCTTTGGCAGATTAAAGTGCTGTTGTTCATTTCACAAGTGAAGGGACTGTTTCTTAAAGGCAAAGGACATTCTTGAGACAGGAAAAAACAGTCCAAAAACTATTTATTTTCATTAGTAACATTGCCACTGACCACTAGAATGTTCTTAACAAAAGTACATTACATTTGATTTTCTTTATCAAAATTCTGACACAATGTAACTTATAACTCAACTTGATGTACTCTACTGTTGAAAAAAATAAATCGTTTTACTCTGCACAATTCATCAGATTGGTCAGTGAAGGCATTTATAATGTTTCAAATAAATGTATCAAAGAATCCTGAAAAAAATATATCACAGTTTTCACAAATATATTAAGCTGCACAACTCTTTTTGAATTTGTTATAAGCAATGTTTCTTGAGCAACATATTTGACAAATAAATTACATTTTACAATATATTGAAATAGATAACAGATATTTTAAGTTGTATATAATATTTCACAATATTACTGTTTTTTACTGTTATTTTTGATCAAATAAATGCTACCTTGATGATAAGAGACACTGGCATGAGAGACTTATTTCAAAAATATGTAAAAATTGTACCAACCCCAAGTTTTTGATCAGTGGTGTGGATTAAAATGTATATTAAGCTTTTGGGAAAAAAAATGAAATGTAAATAGAGTTCATATTTTTTTTATAAAGGAACATGCAAAGACTTTTACGACTGTTTAAAATAAAACAAATTGTGAATTATATCTTAATAATACTGCCAATTTTTGTCTGTTTGTGTTATATCGTGTTTATTGGACACAGAAAATAGTGCAAGCACTGAAATCAATGGCATTGAGTATGTAGAGAGAGAAGAGACACAAGGCTGGTGTATCAGAGAGAAGATCCAGGAAGAGAGGGTTTGTGTGGAGGAGGGGTGTGTGTGTGTAATTAATCATAAAGGTAAAACAGCGATTATAAATCACTCTCAGCTTTAACTGCTAATGAGATAAGACTATATATAGATCTCTCTTTCTCCTCTTTTCTCTCAGTTTGTCTCCAGTAGGTGCTGCTGTAGGTCAATTGTATCACAGAAATCCGTTTTTTCCCTTTATTATCTCCTTGCATTCATGTTCACTCTGTCAGTTCACTGAGTGTTTAGCTGATGGATGGATGGATGGATGGATACCTGGACGGACAGACAGATGCCTGGATGGATGGATTGATAGGTAGACAGACAGATGGATGAAAAAGCGGACAAACCGATATATGGATGGATAAAGGCAAATAGACCGACAGACACAGACGGATGGATGGATAGATGGATTGATAGATATGGACAGATAGACAGACTGATAAGTGGCCAAATGGATATATGGGTGGATGGATGGATAGATAAATGGATCGATATGGGTGGATGGATAGACAGACGAGCTGATAAGCGGACAAACAGATATATGGATGATTGAGACAGGCAGATGGACAGATAGACTCAGACATATGGATGTATAGATGGATAGATACGGATGGATGGACAGATAGACAGACTGATAAGTGGACAAATGGATATATGGATGGATAGGCAGACATATGGGTGGATGGATGGATAGATAAATGAATCGATATGGGTGGATGGATAGACAGATGGACTGATAAGCGGAAAAACAGAATGGAGCGATAGATATAGGCAGACAGACGGACTTATAAGCAGATGGAATGAAATAGATGGAAACAATTGGAAACAATACTCTTTCGTTTTTCTGAAATCTTTTTTTCTTCTAGAGGTTGGAGTGTCTCTCACCGATTAATAATGAAAGACTAAACAATTTCCTCTTTTACTTCTCTCTCTTTTTCTTGTCATGCATAGCAATACCTCAGCAAATTGAAGTAAGGCTCACTAAAATAAGAGCAGGAGTAATGCTCTAACTTAAACTTATAATTGACTGAATTAGGACAAGGCCTTTATCCCATCGGTGGTTGCTGTTGAATGTATATATTAATGTGCAGCTTCAGTGAGGAAGAAGACTGTTCTGGCTCTGCTGTCTTATGATATTAGTCATTTTAGTTGAAGAGAAACCAGAAAAACGCTGAGCTGCACAGTCACCGTGGAAAGCAATCTCTGTTTGCAATATGCTTTTGCCGAGGGAAAGGTTTGGATTCGATCCGAGCAGGACAATGGCTTGGCAATGGTCTCTGTTCATTTCAAGCTTGTTGGATGTTGTCAGAGGGCCAGCGGTGCCGGTCTGATACAGTTATACTGTCAAACACGCTCTTTTGTCGTATCAGACAGATGTTATATAAGACGGGATGGTTATGTCTGCCGTAGAGGCTGTATTGTGTATCGCAGCTATTCTCTCCACTTCCTACCATTGTGTTTTTACACCGTATTGCACTTTTGAAAATCTTTGGTCACGGAGGAAAAGTGTGATTGACCAACTGCCCTAGATAAACCATCAGGGAAATATTGAAACAACATGTGGTAAACTAATCAGGCGCGTTTCCCGTACAATGATGTAACGCATTCAACCGCATTGGTTAATGATGTCACGCAGGTAGTGAAGTACCTTCTAAAGGATTTTTTTGCTAAAAATTACAGACATGGCATCTACGGACTAATACGCTTTTTTCTCTGCAATTTAGCTTTATTTCCATTTACAATCATGGGCTTTTTCTTTCATACCAGGGCACATTTGTACATGCGCACTCTTCAAAACTGGCACTTTGAATCTCTTGACAAACTAAAAGACGTAAAGGAAATTTGTATACCATCAAATTAAAATGCAGTAATACCTCGGTTTACGAGTGACTTAGTATACGAGCAAATCAGTGTGTACGAGCATTGTATCGGAGTGCGAGAGAATTTTTCCCTCGCCCACGTGCATTTTTTTTTGTGGAAAAGTTTAGCGCTCAGCGTCTTTGCGCGCATTTTTACTGGAAATATCCTAACGACAGGCTCTCAGCGTCGCTCTGTTTGGTTGCATCATTCACCACAGTGATACTTTTGTTAGTGATTTACAGCGGTTTTACCTCGTTTTGTTAACATTAATTGTGATCGCTATTGTTCATGTAGTGAAATATATACGTACAGTACAGCATATAGACAATGACCTCAAGATGAGTAAGAAAGAAGGGATGAAGTTCTCCCTCTAAGCAGTATAACCCTCCTCTCGTCTCCTTCACGCCAGCAGCGACGCTACTCAAAGATAAAGTGCGCGTTACAGTAAATTGTCAAGTATTTTTAGAGTTTAATTGTCAATTATTAATTAGTATTTATATGATATCTTAATGGTCATAATTTTAACTGTAATTAATTGGGTTAAACCAAAAAAATATTTATGAGCATTTATGGTCATGTGGAACGAATCAAGTGATTTTTAGTGCATTCTTATGGGGAAAATTGTTTTGGTGTACGAGAATTTTGAGTTACGAGCTCTTGGAACTAATTAAACTCGTAAACGAGGTATTACTGTATATAGATTATACTGAATGTGAGCTTGCTTTATTTTGCTCAAGATCAGGATTACATGTCATGCAAACAAGAAATTATGATTTTTCATTCATTTTATCGTACACTTATCATGTTTTCTTTTTTCAGTCAAGTTTTCTTTATCTTGTCCTTTTCTTTTTTTCTCTCCTTCCTTTTAATTCACTGCCACCGCTCCCTTGAGCTGAATAATTCAGTTAACTCTCTAAGGCCCAGTGTTGGGTTTGGACCTAGAGCTATTTGTGCTTGTTGTTTTTCTTCTTTAATTACAGATTGTATGACAGAATTAGGTCCAAAATACTTTGATTATATAAAACTACCTACAAAGGCTTTGAAAGTGTGGATGTGAGAACATATAATTAGTGCCATCGCAGCAGAACACGGACCTGTTGGTTACTAAAACTTTAAAGAGAGAGAGAGAGTGTGTGTGTGTGTGTGTGTGTGTGTGTGTGTGTGTGTGTGTGTGTGTGTGTGTGTCACTGGTACTCATGTATGAACGAAGTATGAATTCCTTCAAACTGTTTTGAAGAAGATTTTCAGAGCTTTCAGCCTGCAGAAATTTTCTCCCAGGTCCTGTCATGCATTGTTCTTTTTGTTATTCATTGATGATATGATGTATTGCTGGATAGGTTTTGTTGAGTGCAATACATTGTGGGTTAAACACTTTTCTTCTTGTTGCAGGATGAGGAGGAGAATGGTAGGATAGAGCCTGTAGGACGTGCAGATACATGTTTGGAACACATGGGAGTGAGATCGCTGGAGTAAGTGTCACACTCACACATGCAGGCGCTGAGTGACAGCAACAGTGATGTTATCTCTTATTTTATGTGAATCTCTCCTTCATGCTGACAGTTTGATTTGCAGGTAATGAAACATTTCAGCTCTTGAGTTTTATTGTAAAGGAGGATGACAGGCTTCTTTTGCTTCAAAACTCTGAGATCGGATTGAAATGTTTTGGATTAATCTCTCTATACTCTATACTCTCAGTCGAGCCTTTCACAGTTCTGTGTGACAATTTCTAGATATGATGACATTGATGCTAAAATGAGAGAGTTTTGGTGTGAATCTTTAGACCCTTTCATATATATAGTCTTTACTGGTAAATTGCCGTTAAGTGAACAGGGTCTTTTCCTAAATACTGGTTCTGGCAATTTCCTTGCACGAGAAGCTGTAACTTTACCAGTATGATTCTGTGTGTGAACAAAGAACAGGTTTAGCGGTATTTATAAGGTAGCAGTTATTACATACTGTTGTCACTTCAGTACTTTAGTAACTATTATCGTGTTATATCCTACACTCTAAAAAATGCTGGGTTGTATTAACTCATGTTTGGGTCAAATATGGACAAACCCAACCAATGGTTTAAATTTAATTACATTTTTGGTCGCACTTTATTGTCTTTAACTGCTGTGGACTTGCATACAAAAATAAGTCCAATCTTTTAGATTAGGGACAGGTTTATTTGGTAGGCTTAAGGGTGGGTTGAAAAGTGTCAGCAGTGTTATTATAAATGTAATAAAGATATTACATGCAGGTATTTAAAAAAATACAAATACAATAAAAACATGTGTGTACACAATAAGTGCATAGTATCAAATGTTTAAATGTAGTACATAGTATTTAAAGACGCCTAATATAAAGTGGGACCAAATTTTTAAAACCACTTGTCTCTTGGAAGGAAGTAAAAAAAAAAGTTCTCAATTGGGCAGTAAGCACTTCTCTATCCAGGTGGATGCAGAAAATAGCGCAACATAGAAAGATAATTTCCATTTATTGACATCACAGAGTTAACTGGTAATTTGGTACTGATATGTGAATTATATCTTACTGGTAAAAAGACAGAATACCATTGCTTTTGTGAACAGCATATTTGTGTTTACCAGAAAAGTCATTTTACATTAAAGTCATTCATTAAAAGACATTTTACGGTAATTTACCGGGATTGCTGTGTGAAAGGGGCCTTTGATGAAGATGATGACTAAAATGCTTGCTCACATTTTAGGACATGTTTTGTCATTTTTGAGATATTTGTGATCTATGCAACATTTGCAATTTGCGAATGCTTTTTCTGTGACAGATGAATCTCTTTGCATGATGTGACTACCGCAATGAGTCCCAATGCTTATTTACTCTTTTTTTTTTTTTAGTCTGATGGTTTCCTATTCTTTTTTGCTTTGGTCCTTCAGTGATATCGTGAAATTGGTGGAAGTGTCCAATGACGGAGGGCCCCTCGGCATCCACGTGGTACCCTTCAGCGGACGAGACCGCAGGTAACAGAATATTGGATTTGTTTATTAATAAATGTAAAGTAAAATAATAGTTTTTACAGGTGAAACCACTGAACATAAAGTTTATTTATGAATACCAGCACTCAATAAACCATAGTTGTATTTTCTGGAGTATGGTTGCCTGAATTGTTGGAATAGTTTGCATATGAAATACAGTAGTATATTAATACATTGTAATATTCATTAGATATATATTTTTTCGTCCCTGGCAAATTCTTAACCCAGCTCAGATCTTTATTCTGCATCACCTAATTTCTCCTCGTATGTGTCCTGTAGCTTAAACAGTAGCGCTTGCAACGCCAAGGTCATGGGTTCGATACCTATGGAAAGCAAGAACTGATTAGAATGTAAATATGTGCTTTGAAAGCAATGTAAGTCGCTTTGGATAAAAGCATCTGCCAAATGCATAAATGTAAATGTAAATCAGTGTTTGATCTGAGGTGACTAAATGTTTGCGTGACTCTAAAGAGTCACTGAATCCTCTGCAGAGAGTCCGTAAGAATCTGTCCAGAAGAGATAGAGTATCTAAACATCATCTGCATGTGAGCGGTCACCAGGCAAACTAATCTCGCTAAAAGCAGTTTTATATCTCTGTGATCTGCATCTATCTCCAGGCAGGGAGCGGCACCAACAGAATACAGAGTTATGAAGATGAAAAGCGTTATTTATCTTGAGGAATTAGCTTTCGTTCAGAAGTACTTTATGATGCTGCATTAGTTTCAAGTTCTTTCAATTCGATATCAATCAAATTAATGTTTCATTTCAAATGGATGACGCTTATGACTAAATGAATAATAAATCTCAGGCTTACAGGCATTGATCAAGTGTTTGTGTGTGTGCGCGGCAGGACGTTGGGTCTGCTGGTGAAACGATTGGAGCGTGGAGGAAAGGCTGATGTGCAAGGTTTGTTTCAGGAGAATGACTGCATCATTCGGATCAACAATGGAGACCTGCGGAATGTCCGCTTTGAGCAGTAAGACCTGACCTCTGATATGTGTACAAAGTGCTTGTTTGTCACTTCAACTTCCATTGTAATGCTTCTCTGTAGGTCTGTTGTGATTTATTCATTAATCATCTGAATGAAGTTAGTCAAAACCACAGATGATTCTCTGCTTAGTGTTCTGTTCCTTCTCCTTTCCCTCCATCCTTTTACCCCTTTATCCATACATTCATCCATCTATCTGTTCATCCGTTCATCTATGGATACATTGCATCCTCTGTGCATTCATTAATCTTTCCACTCTTGTGTTTGTTTGTCCATCCATCCATCCATCCATCCACATTTAAATAAAGTGCCCAGGCTCATGCATAATTCTTACCGCAGCAACACTGGATAACATTGCATTAACCAACCTGTGATCAGCACACAAACAAAATAACGGGTAATAAATAATCTTAAAAACGAAATGTATCAAAATATATTCTTAAAAGATAGGACATAAATATAAGTGGAAAACAAATGAATAAATACAGTAATCCCTTGTCGCTTCGCGGTTCAAGTTTCGCGGCCTCAGTGCATCGTGGATGTTTCAAAAATATTCATCGAAAAATAAATTTTTTAAAATACCGTCATATCGGCAGCTGTATTGAGGAAAGCAGCATTGCTTCATCGTGATACGAGAGAAACGGTTTCCCAGGATTCCAGACAAAGAGAGAAACTCTCTCAGAGGCTTTGGACACACCCACTGGCACTCAGACAAGACACATGATTGGTTCCCGGCACGAGATTGACAAACGAGAGCACAAGTGGAGGTATCCCGTGAGCTGATTGGCTGATCCTACTTCGTGGATTTTCACCTATCGCAGGGGGTTCCGGTCCACATTAACCATGATAAACGAGGGATCACTGTATACAGCAAACTGAAACTTGAAAGAGAAATCGGTTCAAACATTGGCGGTTATTGACGGTTACATTGACAAGTATAGCCTTTTATCAAATGAAAACTGTGTTTATGGACAATTACGCTTGACTCGCGTAATAATTTTTCCTTCTATCTCAGTCTTCACAAGTTTGTCCACGTTGTCAGTGAGAAGTGAGGTCCGTGTCTCTTCATCCATCTATTGATCCGTCCATCAATTTGTCTCTCCATTTATCCAACCATCCATCCTGCCCATTTGTGTCTCCTTTTCTCTGATATTAAAGGAATCATTCACCCAAAAATAAAAATTGTCATCATTTACTCACCCTCAATTTGTCCCAACCCTTTATGATTTTCTTTCTTCTGCTGAACACAAAAGAAGTCATTTTGTAGAATGCCAGTAACCGTCAGCTGTTTGTTTACCCATATTCTTCAAAATATCTTCTTTTGTGTTCAGCAGAAGAAAGCAATTCATACAGGTTTGGAACAACTTGAGGGTGAGTAAATGATGACAGAATTTTAATTTTAAGGGAGCCTCCAATATTTTCAGTGCATTAAAGTCCATCCACTCACACATACATGTACAAATACACACTTGTAATTCTGAAAATTAATTTTAAGCTATTCATAAACCTAAATGTTTGTGTTCTTGTATGTTCTCAGAGCCCAGAACATGTTTCGTCAGGCAATGCGTTCTCCCATCATCCTGTTCCATGTGGTTCCGTCCACCATGAGATGCCAGTATGAGCAGATATCCCATAATGAGAACACCAGAGCGAACATTGACCTTTCTGGACGTTTCAGCCCAGATTCCCTCTCCAATGATCTGGTCGATGGTGTCGGACTGGATCACGCTACTCACCGTTTGGCACAGCACAGGCCGCACCCACCCAACAACCATTTGGACTCTAGCTCTCCCATCCATCATTCTGGTGGTTCATCGGGGAAACCTCCATCAGGTCATGCCTCCTCTCCACAAAGAGGCTTAAGCCCCGCCCCTTCATCCGGCTTCACTAAGAAGGTTGGGCGGAAACTCGGAATCCAGCTTAGAAAAGGTATCAGTAAAAACTTCCTGTTGGCTGTAACTTGATTAACAAAACTACGTTATGCTGTTTGATTAATCAAATTTATTGCATACAATAGATTAGTATTTGCTGAAAAGATAATCAAAAGGAAGATGATTTAAAAAAAGATTTTTTTGTTGGAGACAATTAAATCATTAACTTTATTAATTTTATTTGTATACACATGTGCATATATGCGTGTGTGTGTGTGTGTATATATATATATATATATATATATAAAGATATAAATATTTAAAATATATATTTATGTGTATGTGTGAATATATATATATATATATATATATATATATAATATTTTATAACAACTTAGGTTTTTTTGCCTGCAATAATACTAAATTATGTTGGTTTGTTTTAGTTGTTCTTATAAAGAATGTGGTTTATGCCCTGTTTATGATTAAAAATCTAGATTTCTGTTCTTGAGCATATTTTCCATCCTGCAGAGTCTGCCGTACTGTTTCAACTGGGAGAATGTTGTTCTGTTATCTGCCAACAGCTCCCTCCTGTTTGTGTGTGTGTGTGTCTCTGCTGTAAAGGTGTGGGATGTGAAATGATTGACAACAGTTGGCACAAGTCTTGGCACCTGTGTGTGGACAGGTGGCTCAGCGGGTGAACGGGGTGGCGGTGGGGTTACGGAACAGCGGTGCAGAGAGCGTTGCTAGGCAGCGCCGCGTGTCAGTGTGATGTGTTTCCATATGGCTGTCTGATTCTCTCAGTGTTTTATTGGACCCAAGTCACACACACCGGAAATCTCTTTTTGTTCTTTTTGTAAAGTGTGACTGAACTCTACCTGTGGGGGCCACTTTCTCTCTCTAATGATCAGATGGTCTTAGCTCAGCCGTCTCACACCGTCTTCAATTGCAGGATCTTGGAAGACTTAAGCCCAGTCTGTTGGGTCAGTAGGTCATGAGCTTGTGTTGCTATTTGGACTCCCTATAGTCCAGGTTGCTTTTGTTCCAGCATTGCAGTCTCTATCAACAGGCTGTAGCCTGAGGTTTTCTCTAAGCTTCTGATGTTGCTCACACACAGACTCAGAAAGTGCTCACAGAAAGCAGGTTACAGATTGATAGTATCACCAACTAAAACACACACACAAAAATATAAGACAAGAAATGCTTTTTCTCAAATTTGAGGTGATGCGTTATTTAAAAAATATAATTAAAATTTTTTTTTTTTATTGCACCTGAATTGTTCTCACTCAGTATCAACCTTTTGATTACATAATCAGAGATTATTTGTTTTCCATTTGAATTGATTTGTTTAAATGTAGACATTTCATGCATTCTATAGATATAGAGTATTACAGTAATACCTCGGTTTATGAGTGACTTTGTATACGAGCAAATCGGTGTACGAGCATTGTATCGGAGTGCAAGGAATTTTTTCCCTCACCCACGTGCGTTTTTGTGTGGATTTTTATGCATTTGGCAGTCCTAACGCTCAGCATCTTCGCGCAAATTTTTACTGGAAATATCCTAAACACAGCCTCTCATAAAACAGTCACGCGGTTCCAACCCCTTTATCACCCCTTAACTCGTTCATTCTCTCAGCTTCGCTCGGTTTGGTTGCATCGTTCACCCCAGTGCATACTTTTATAAGTGATTTACAGCGGTTTTACCTCGTGTTGTTAACATTAATTAATTGTGATCGTTATTGTTCACGTAGTGAAATATACACATACAGTACAGCATATAGAAAGAAGGTACGAAATCCTCACTCTAAGCAGTAACCATCACGGTTCATGAATTCATTGTCTCCTAGTTCTGCCTGTGTGTGTGAGTGGGGGCGTGGGCGTGAGTGGGGGGGTGATATTCTCATATCTTCTGCCTATTTAGTTCACTTCTCTCCACTCTTGTGTTGTCGAGTCGTTGTCTCTGTTATGTCCGCACTGTCCTTGGCTCTCCTGGGTTTGTTCGTGTATCCCGTGTTCCATGTTTCACGACCTTCACTCTGGATTATCACTTTGTTTGTTTTCTGCACTATTGTAATAAATTCACTCATTTGCACTTGAATCCGGGTTTTGTGTTTTGCCTTGCTTTCCCCGCTCCCCGCTCCTCCCTCCTCTCGTCTCCTTCACGCCAGCAGCGATGCTGCTCAAAGCTGAAGTGCATTACAGTAAATTGTCAAGTATTTTTAGAGTTTAATCGTCAATTATTAATTAGTATTTAAATGAGATCTTAATGGTTATAATTTTAACTGTAATAGGGTAAAACAAAAAAATATTTAAAATGGGCATTTATAGTCGTATGGAGCGAATCGAGTGATTTTTAGTGCATTCTTATGGGGAAAATTGTTTTGGGTTACGAGCTCGCTCTTGGAACGAATTAAACTCGGAAACCGAGGTATTACTGTACTTGTCTGTATAACCAAAGTATTTTAAGTTGTTTCCACTGTCAGGAACAATGCAAGGGATCGTGCCGACACCTCTGTGTCATGCAATAAGAGTTAGCTATACTTTAGCTAGCGAGCGGGCAAATAAAAGTGCTACTACTTACATGTTTAAGTGATAAGCCATACTTGAGGTCGATAGATGACAGGCGAACTTTTGGATTCCCTGTCCGACACACTGAAATTACAAAAAAAGACCTGCTGTTAACGTCCTCATGGACTGCATGACAAATTTTATTTATTTTTGTTTTTAATTAGTTAATAAATATTTTTTTTTCATTTATTGTTATCATTATTATTTCCATTATCTTTCTTATTGTTGTTGTCCATAGGTTTTGGTTGTTTTTTTAACTGTGTTCTCTGTGTCTGACAGGGCCTGAAGGTCTCGGGTTCAGCATCACGTCAAGAGATGTCCCTCTTGGAGGCTCCGCCCCTATTTACGTGAAAAACATTTTGCCGAGAGGTGCTGCCATACAGGACGGGAGACTGAAAGCAGGGGATAGATTGCTAGAGGTAAAAACCAAAATGAATAAAATAGTCTGAATATAGAGTAAATTCTAATTTATTTGATCAAAACTCCAATCACAATCAAATGAATTTGTGGTTGGCGCAGGTCAATGGTGTGGATCTTACTGGCCGCGGTCAGGAGGAGGTGGTGTCTCTGCTGAGGGCGACACCCATGGGCGGCACTGTGAGTCTTCTGGTACTGAGACAGGAAGAGGCGTTTCTTCCCAGAGAGATGGTGAGGATCTGTCCGTCTGTCTGTGTGTTTGAGTGACCGTTTTAAGATGTGCAAAATCCTCCTGCTAACCTCTTCCTAAAACTCTTTATCACTTTCGCAGAGCATCTCTGACATTTAGCTGAGGCTCACCACACTCGTTTCACTAGTAGTGTGTTTGAGTGAAGGTTATTAAACCTTTGCAATCTCACATTTTCTTCACACACCATTTCTGTTTGCATGTCAATAAAAACTCTGTAAAGAGGGATATTTATTTTTCTTGCCTATTTTATTTCAGTTGATTTTCAACCACTATTTTCAGTTTTTTTGTGTGTTTCGTTTCTGTTAAACATTTTATTTTGCTAAACATCTACATTGTTTACTACCTAGTTGTAGAAGGGTCAGTTCAGATAATTTGGGTCACTTTTCACATTCATATCAAAGGCAATTTTTCTGAATTCACCCACTATTATATTAACCCCTTGTGAGATCCATCTTTGGTTGCGCTGTGTGCATGCGTTTGTTTCTATGCATTCATTGGTTTTCAGTTGCAGTATTACCATAGTCCTTTCCTTCCTCGCTCTCTATAGAACACAGAGCCAGTGATGCAGAACACAAGAGAATGGGTAAGAACTGCACACACACACACACACACACACACACACACACTCTCACACTTGTCTACATCTGTACATGGTGAGGTTTTTCTCTGACAGAGGAACTGTTAACAGAGAGGTTCAGTGCAGTTGTTTTCCCTGAAGATCTTTAACTCTCCTGGTTCAGTCCAGCACAGTTTCTTAAAGGGATAATTCACCCAAAAATTTAAATTCTGTGTACTCGCTCTCATTAGCTTTCCTGTAGCTCAAACAGTAGAGTGTGGAGCTGCAACGCCAAGGTCATGGGTTTTATACCCAGGGGAGGCAAGATCTGATTAGAAATTCAATGTGTATCTTGAGTATAAGGTAAGTCGCTTTGGATAAAAGCATCTGCAAAATAAATAAATGTAAATGTTGTTCCAAAAACGTATGACTTTGTCGCAAACGCAAAAAAAAGTTATTCTGAAAGCAAAACGTTTTCACCACACAATGAAAGTCAATGAATATCAATGTTGTTTTTGATTCCAATGACTTTGATTGCATGGGAAAAAGCGTCCTTTGAAACTGAATACTTATTTTGTGTTCTGCAGACGAAAGAAAGTCATACAGGCTTTGGATGACATGAGGGTGACTAAATGATTTCATGAATTCATGGGTGAAATATCTCTTTAATCTATCTCGCTTTCTCTCTCTGTATCTCATCTGTTTGCATGTAGGTCTCTCTGGTTTATTTATAGACAGATCATTTATGTGGCTGTGATCTCCTAGTTTTGTTTTTTTGTTTGTTTGTGTGATTATTATTATTGCGTACCTTAAATTCAAATGACATTTTTGTCTGTATAGAGCACACTGTCAGTGTGAAAGCTCGTCTTGCCTCTCTCTTTCCCCTTTTTGTCTGTTTTTCTCTTTCTGTCACTCTTGATGCTGTTTGTGCATTAACCTCTCAAGGCTGATAAGATCTGCTCTAACAGTGGCAGTCCAGAGAGCAAGAGAGAACCAAATGAAAGCCATCCATTTCCTTCTGATCGTGTGTGTGCATGTGTGTGTGTGTCAGAGGTTGTTACATTAAAGTGAAGGTGATTAAAGCTCAGTAAAGAGAGACTTTATAGAGCAGTCACTCAGTAGATGGTTGTTAAAACCGTCACATCTCTCTCTCTCTCTCTCTCTCTCTCTCTCTCTCTCTCTCTCTCTCTCTCTCCCACACATACACTCACACACTGGCAGGCGCTAACATGAGGGAGTCACTGGAGAGGTCAGGAGAGCATCAGACGTAATGGGTTTATTATCAATGTGTCTGAATAAGAGAGCAGAGGTTTGGCAGGCATCATTTCTCACAAAGGCTTCCGTCCCCGCCTCATTTACATATGCTGAAATTCTTTCAAAAGCAGGTGAAAATGTCAGCTGTGTGTGTCAGCGACAGTAATGGACATTAGAGTGACTTAAATCCCAAACTGCTAGTGCAGAGATTTGTGGCGTTTATTAAAGTCTATTGCACAGTGCAAGATAGAAACTTGCTATCCTGTCATGTTTAAAATGAAGAATTCGTTCAAAAATGACTTCTCCCGATGCCATTATTTACTCATTTTCATATCTTTTGAAACCTGTATGATTGTTTTCCAATGAGGCTTCCTGATGATTTATTCTTTTGTGTTTCATGGAGGAAAGGAATTGGTTTGGAATGACCTGGGGATGAGAAAATGTCTTAAAATATTCTCAGGACAACCGATTTATGTCTTAAAATGAAGATATTTTTGTTTTTTCTAATGAACCTATCTCTCAGGGCTGTCCTTGTTTCCTCATTTTGAACTAAGACATTAATCATTGGTTTTAAATCTCTTCTTCATGTTCTTCTAAACTACAGATGACCATCTAAAAAGATTTTATTACAGTTGTATGTCTCTTTATGTCTCTTTGTAGAAGGTAGAAGAGGAGGAGCTGGTCTTAACCCCAGACGGGACACGTGAGTTCCTCACATTGGAAGTGCCTCTGAATGATTCTGGTTCGGCGGGATTAGGAGTTAGTGTCAAGGGTAACAGGTCAAAGGACAGCCACGCTGACCTGGGCATCTTTGTCAAGTCTATTATCAATGGAGGAGCAGCATGCAAGGTTAGATGCATACACAATATTATTTCCATATGAAATCTACTTACATTTTTCTGTCTATCTATCTGTCTGTCTGATCTAAAACAAATATATATTTTGTATATTATTTTTTTCCGTCATGAAAAATCAGTACCATTCTTAATGGTTTGGGGTCTGTTTTTTTTTCACATTTAGTCAAAAATGCTGTAAAACCAGTAATATTGTGAAATATAATTACAATTTAGAATATATTTTCTTTTCTAGCTTTTTTTATCCCTGTGATGGCAAAGCTGAATTTTCAGCATCATAACTCTCCATTCAGAAATCATTCTAATATACTGATTTGGTGCTCAAGAAACATTTCTTATTATTATCAATATTGAAAACTGTTGTGCTGCTTAATATTTTTGTGAAAATGGAAATAGCAGTGCATTTCATCACATTTCTACTCCTTGATGAATAGAAATTTCAAAAGAAGAGCATTTATTTTAAATAAAATTATTTTATAATCTCTTCACTTTTGTTTTTGATCAATTTAATGCATCCTTGCTAAAGTATGTTTCTTTAAAAACATAATTGCTGACCCTGCATCCAATTTTATAAATGTTAACAATATTATTATATAAATTGTTTACTTGTCCATGGTCTCATTTATTGTTAGTAGTACCGTCTACATTTTAAATGTCCAGAATAGTGTATAAATAGTGTTCATAATGTAATTCTCTGGTGAAGGACGGAAGGCTGCGAGTCAACGATCAGCTAATCGCAGTCAATGGGGAATCGTTGTTAGGGAAGACAAACCAGGACGCCATGGAAACGCTGCGAAAGTCCATGTCAACAGAGGGCAACAAGCGAGGGATGATTCAGCTGATCGTGGCGAGAAGAATCAACAAACGCCTCGAGGTAAAGAGAAGAAGAGGAGATCCTGAAAGCTTTGATCATCGTTCATGTGAATGTTAATGTGTGAATAGTGCTTAATGTATTACTTATGTAAATGATAAAAACATGTTAATTAATATTTTCAACTTGACCTGGTTTAGAATATAAAACTCACTGTGTCTCGGATCTCTCTCACTTTTGATTGTATTTTTCGAGTTTAGAAACAGACACAGTTTTAGACCATCTCTACTTCAGCACACACATTAAGGTCAGCCACATGCTTTCTTTTCTTTTCTTTTTTCTTCAGAAACCGTTTAGAGACCAGGTAATCAGGTCACTGCATTTCACAAGTTGGTCCACAAGGACCTTCTAAATGTATTTCCTGTAAATCTGAAGGGAAAACTATGATGGTCTCTTGCTTTTTTCTGTCACTGGGCTGTTATAAATTGCTTGGTAATTGTCTTACCCAGAGCAGAATCATAAGCGGAGAAGATTTTCCCATCATGCCAAGTGTTCAGTGTCTACGTCTGAACAAGACGGGTGGCTTGAGCTCAGCGGAGTTGATTCTGACTGCTCTGTCACCACAACACAAACCACAGTAGCCAATTACATCTCGTAGAGGATAAATCTATAATATAGGTTGTGTCCTTTAATTGTATTATATTATGTTCCTCATGTTCGCCTGGTTTCTGGTCAGGGTGAGAGCCGATGCAGTCCCCGGGGGTTTGAGCGGACCCTGAGCCCGTCTCCTGATGACCACGAGCGACGGATCTCGCACTCTCTGTACGGAATCGAGGGGCTTGATGACAACCTGAGGCCGCAAGCCAACACAAATAACCGTAAAATCAGTGAGTTGTAAAATGTGTCATTTCTGACCATCTGAAAAGTGCACAGAACCTCTCTAAGACAATTTTTTCCAAAGACTTATTTAGTAATTAAGTAATATATTTACTAATTGGGTAACGCTGTACAATAAGGTTTCATTAGTTAACATGAAGTAAGAATGGAAAATAATTTGACAGCATTTATTAATCTAAATAAATGTTATTTTCAACAATTACTAATACATTATTAAAATCAAATGTTGTGTTTAACATGCACTGTGAACTACCATGAACAAACAATGGAAAACTGTATTTTTTTAACTAACACTAATAAATACTGTAACAAATGTATTGCTCATTCTTATTGCATGTTACTTAATATATGAACTAATGTTAAATAATGCAACCTTATTGTAAAGGGTTACTATATATATATATATATATATATATATATATATATATATATATATATATATATATATATATATATACATACATACATACATACACGCATACACACACACCAAATAATTAAACTCCATTGTCAGAGTTGATATTCTGCATGTGTCATTCATTGTTAATAACATTTCACGTCATCTTGCAGGCTATAAAGATTACCAAAGCTATGAGAGGTGCTCAATTTGAGACCGTTTAGGGCTATGACTCGACAACAAATGGTAGAATATGACACTTTTCCTCAAATTCTTAAAACCTTTGCCTATGTATGTATGTATATGTTTGAGTAAAGAAAACGCTATTCTTATTCAAAGAACCAGTTCTTTATTTACCCTTGTAAAGAAGCAAAGACGGTCCAAACTGCGTACAGCACTTCATTCACGATGAGGTGGAGTTATGAGGTTTTACAGACATTTTCAGGATCCAATGGAAATGCGATATTTAGTCACAAGCTCTTTTTAATACTTAATAATACTTAATATTTATGTGTATATGTTTATATGTATATATGTCTAATTGAATTGCACACATGAGGACAGGTTTTGGAATGCATTTTTGTTTTTTCAGGAAAGTAATTATTTGCGTTATTTTGCAAGTTAACCATCACCAGATGCTCTCTGCGATCACATTTGAACACAGCATCAGGTCTTAGAAGTAGAACTGGCATCTCTGGGCTGCAGTGTGTAAGAGACATGTGGTCTAACAGAAAACATATGAGTGTTACCCTGGACAAGCAGATGCAGAGCTGTGGAGGTTCACTGAGCGCTCTCTGTGTGAGAGGGAGAACGCCCAGCTGGAGCTGTTCTCCCGCCTGTCAACAACTGAATCCACTCGTGGGAAATGACATAGCAGGGTGCCACACACAGAAATGCATATGCTTTTCCATTTAACGAATATAGATGCAGAGTCATGCTCGTACCGCACCATCCATTTACACTCGCACAGCTCGTTCTCCTCAAGTGTTCCTGCTGAGAGATACAGATTCTCTCCTATCAGAATGTGACTTTCTATCCATTTAAAAACCTGCTTTCAAACACTCCTCAGAAGGTGTGTGTGAATAATGTGCTGGTGATGTAGTTTGTGTGCTGACTTGGTGTACATCTGCATGGGTGAGGTATGAAAAGATGTAATGTCTCCTATTCGATGTTATGAATATTAGATTTTTTTAGCCTATTATGAGACATTAGTTTGATGGGATACAGTGGATATGGTCGGGTTTTGGAAGTAAAAGCCCCATTAATTTTCACAATCCGGAATTAATTTTAGTGATTGTAAACTTGTATACCTTTAAAGACAGACCTACTGTGAGCTACTGGGTTGTTAATCGGTAGTAGATGCTTTTCTTGAAGATATGAGATGACTTTTTTTTTTTTTTATATCATCACGTTTAACAGCAGAATTCCAGCAGAATCTCCACCGATCAGAGAATACCAACTAACAAATTGCAGCAAAAGAAATCTTTAGTGCTCTCGCACTTCCATGAATTACTGCAAATGACATAATGGAGTCAGTCTCAGTACTCTCTCACACTATATGCTGTATATTCATATTTTACACAGAAAAGCTTAAAATATGTTGTTTCTGTATACAGTACACAATCTAATTTCTATTTTATAATATCTATTTTGTTATTTCTAATTCGATTGTCATTTGCAGTGATTTGACTCAAACTTTGACTTAAAGCACAAATAAATTTGATAATTGGACAAAAAGACAAAGTTTGAAATGTTTTGGTTTGGCTTATAGCGCTTTAATGCAAACTTTTTATAGTCCCTATTGTGAAATTGAATGCATGAAATATTTCTGGAATCAAAGCCGCTGAAGAAACAGGGCTGGCACTGTTGCGGTTTATTGTGGCTGAAGTAGATTGGTAGAGCCGGATGTTGGCAATGCCAAGGTCATGGGTTTGATTCCCAGGAAAGGCACTGGTTGTGTATATCTTGAATGCACTGTAAGTTTCTTTTATGTACTGATAACGATATCTCGAGTACAGTGTTTGGTGGAAAAAGATAATCAAAAGCCATTATCAAGCTAAATAGCTTGAAGATAATCATTTGTTTCCAGTATTTTTTTTTTTTTAAAGTACTTTGTTCCCAACCGTAGAGCATTGTGTGATCGTTTGCATCCCACACGGTTTCACTTATTTCTGTACTGAAAAAGCAAAGTGTTTCTCATGGGCTTTATTTTAGACTAGGGTGGGAAATTTCAGAAGTGATTTAAAAACAAGCTAACCACACTATTTCTCTATCTAAAATGCATGCTTTCTGTATTTAATCAAAATAGGCTAAATGCTTTTGCACAAATTAATATAGAAAAAGCAGCCATGCAAATTTCATCCAGCCTGCATGTGAATTGCATTAAAAACCTTTCATTTGTAAATCTCACTGCATGCACGGTGTGACGGAAATGATTCATTGTTGCTCTTGATTCTCTGTGACTTTGACCTGCTTTGCTCAGAATGAGGTGATTTATTTTTGCATAAATTTTAACTAACACTCTTTTTTTTGTCATCTTTATTTTTACCATCTGCATATCATCAAACCCCCACTATGATTGGGATTAGCTGAATTACTTGATTACTTTATAATAATAACATAATTGGTCCCTACACCCCTTCCTGCTCTTATCTCGCCGTAGATCATTATCAGCTTTCGCCGACAGTGAACATGCCTCAGGACGACACTGTCATAATTGAAGACGACAGGCCACGCGTTCTCCCCAGCCAGTTGTCTGACCAGTCGTCGTCCAGTTCTCACGATGACATGGGTTTCGCTGTAGAGACACCACCACCGCCACCCTGGGACCAAGAACTTCCTAACAGGTAAATAAAAGTGGACAGTTTAGAAAGTATTGCAATTTATGTATTGAAGTAGCTATTGTCTATGTTTCTATTTTGAGCATCAACTGTCCGACTCTTCTGACGATCTTCCTGCAGTAATTGAGTCCATGGCCTTTCCTTTGTTTGTCAAAGGAGCCTCGGTTATTAGAGCAGGGCCAAGGTCTGGACACTATGCTGTGATTTAATCTCTCTCTTTCTCCCTCTCTCCCTAAGCTCTTCCAGTGCTAATGATGAGGGGGTGTTTCAGAGGGAAGGCTTTGGCAGGCAAAGCATGTCTGAGAAACGCACCAAGCAGTACGGAGACGCAGGCCAACTCGACATCATCAAGACTCGAAAGTCCAAGAGCATGGACCTAGGTAGTCCAATCTCAATCTTAAACAAAGTGTTTGGTCCTAGATACTCTAAAGATCAACCTTAAAGCAAAAGTGCTGAAGATCAATTTTAACCAATGATTGGATCTAAAGTTCAGTCCCAAACACAGTTCTTGGAGCACCTAGATACTCTTATAGATTAGTCCCAAACAATGTTCCTAATGTTCCAATGGACCTAATAACTCTAAAGGTCAATTTGAAAAAACAGTAATTGGACCTAAATACTTTAAAGATCAATTCTTAAAACAGTGTTTGGACCTAAATACTCTAAAGATCAACTCAAAGCACATTACTTAGAGCTATATTCTCTAAGGGTCTGTCTCCAACACAGTGCTTGGATCTAAGTACTCTAAAGGTCGATTTCAAACACAGTGATTGGACCTAGATACTCTAAAGGTCAGTCCTGGTAGAAAATCCCACCCCGTTATCCAATCCATTTTCTCAAGTTACTTTCCTCTCTTTATAAGAGCACTTCTCAGAATGCCTCCCATTCTGAGCAATACCATTCACCACTCCTCCGTCACACAGTCTGCATTGGTCTCCCTTGTGCATGTGCTTTCTAATCTGAAACACTGTTTCCACTGATCCAATTCTGCTGGATGTTCCTCACTTACCACTTTGCCACTGAAATGGAGCTGGTGCCAGGGCTCAGACAAGGTTTCTGCAGTGCTTTATGAAAAAAACATTCAGTGTTTCCACTGACTCCAGAACAGATTTTTTTTATTATTATTATTATTTAAAGTTTTTTTAATACCAAGTTCTTTCTCTCTCCCTCTCTCTCTCTCTCTCTCTCTCTCTCTCTCTCTCTCAAATTTTGTTTTATATATTATTAACAAATTATCCAACTTGAGTTGTTTTAAAACAACTAGTTACAATGAGATTAATATATTTTCGCCCTATAATGTTAGTGATTCCTGCTTTTGACATCAGCAGGTATGAATTAAATTTTTCTGAGTTTGGGCACTCAGTAGAAAAGTGATCATTTTGAATCAGCAGAATCACTATGAAAACACACTGTTTGGATAACGAGCACAGTCTGATTGTTTCTGTCATCTGATTTGTTAATGTGACACTTGCCTGGTTGCTTGCTGCATGTTGAATGGTCAAACTAACCATCCCTGTGAATGTATGTGTGTGTGCCCCTCACACAGTGGCTGATGAGATTAACCTCTCACACTGCGCAGAGAAACACACAGGTAAGCATGACCACTACTGAACTTACTCGTACACTCACTTTTGCCCCACATTACTGAATTTTTACATCCCTGCCTGTTTTTCTTTAGTGTTTCACCATTGATAACCTAGGCATGTTTTTCACCACTCTTATAAGCAGCACATGTTTATTTTGGCACCTATAAATGGGTTACAACATTCATTATTTGCAATTAAGCAACATTGCAATGTAATGACCCGGAAAGCACATAAATGTATCAAGTTTTGTGTATTTGATTGTGTGTGTGTGTGTGTGTGTTTATGTGGGCTCCATATATACATTTAATGGTTTCTTATTTTGGTTGCATGTATGTCACTCTTAAATGTTTCAGATCATCAAACTGATTTAAATATTAATCAAAGATAACACAAGTAAACACAAAATGCATTTTTTTAAAGAAGGTTGTTGTTAATGGAAAACAAAATCCAAACCTACATGGCCCTGTCTTAAAAAGTGTTTACCCCACCCTTTAAAACATAAATGTGGTATATCACACCTAAGTTCAATTTCTCTAGCCACACCCAGGCCTTATTACTGCCACAAATAGGACCTGCCTGACAAAGTGAAGTAGACCAAAAGACAGACATCAGGCCGAGATCCAAACAAATTCAGGAACAAATGAGAGAGAAAGTAATTAAGTTCATCAGTTGGGAAAAGGTTATAAAGCCATTTCTAAAGCTTTGATACTTCAGCGACCCACAGTCAGAACCATTATCCATAAATGGCAAAGACATGGAACAGTGGTGAACCTTACCAGGAGTGGCCGACCAACCAAAATTACCCCAAGAGCACAGCGACGACTCATCCAAGAGGTCACAAAAGACCCCACAACTACATCCAAAGAACTGCAGGCCTCACTTGCCTTAGTTAAGGTCAGTGTTCATGACTCCACCATAAGAAAGAGACTGGGCAAAAATGGTCTGCATGGCAGAGTTCCAAGACTATTTAAGGCTCATCTCATTTTTGCCAGAAAACATCTTGATGATCTCCAAGACTTTTGTTAAAATACTTTGGAAACTTTTTGTAAGGTGTGTGTCATTTCAAGAAAAGAACGTCATACCAACAGTAAAATATGGTGGTGGTAGTGTAATGGTCTGGGGCTGTTTTGCTGCTTCTGGACCTGGAAGACTTGCTGTGATTAATGTAACCGTGAATTCTGCTGTCTACCAAAAAATCCTGAAGGAGTATCCTGTTCGTGATCTCAAGCTGAAGAGAACTTGGGTTCTACAGCAGCACAATGATCCAAAACACACCAGCAAGTCCACCTCTCAATGGCTGAAGAAAAACAAAATGAAGATTTTGGAGTGGCTTAGTCAAAGACTTGAATCCTATTGAGATGCTGTGGCATGACCTTAAAAAGGGACTTACATTGGGCTTACACAGAATTACAAAAATTCTGCAAAAATGATTGGTGCAAAATTTCTCCATAGCGCTATAAAAGACTAATTGCAAGTTATCTCAAATGCTTGACTGCAATTGTTGCTGCTAAGGGTGGCCCAACCAGTTATTAGGTTTAGGAGGCAAGCACTTTTTCACACAGGGCCATTTTGTGTTATCTTTCATAATAATTCATATTTAAATTTGTTTGATGATCTGAAATATTTAAGTCTGACAAACATACAAAAAAAAAGAAAGAAATTAGGAGGGGGCAAACACTTTTTCACACCATTGTACATATGCACAAAGACTGCTCAAATAAATTAAGGGAAGACTTTAATCACACTCAATGAATGAAATATTCTATATACAAAAAATGTATATACATTCTATAAATTGCTAAGAACAAAATTATGTGACAACAGTAAATTGAAACCAACACCCTAATAGCTGGATTCCAAATCATACAAAAAATCTATTAAAAAAACTTAAGTTAGTGGCTGATCCAACTTGCATGAAGTTCATCACAGCAACTCATAATGAAACTCAGGAATGTGGATGGCCCAAACATGCCTGTGTGCATTCATGACAACGTCTGGGCTCCTGATGAGATGGCAGATGGTGTCCTGGAGGATCTTTTCCCAGACCTGACTCAGGCATCAGTGAGCTCCTGGACAGTCTGTGGTGCTACTTGGCATCTTCAGATGCTCTGATACATAATGTCCCAGTGGTTCTCAGTTGGATTTAGGTCTGAGAAACGTGTGAGCCAGTCATCGGCATCAATGCCTTTGTCATCTAAAAACTGTCTACACACTCTAGCCACATGAGGCCGGGCATCATCATGCTCAAGGAGGAACCCAGGGCCACTGCACCAGCATATGGTCTGACAGTGGCTCTGAGGATTTCATACTGGTA
Source organism: Rhodeus uyekii (assembly GCA_037043235.1). Classification (NCBI taxonomy): domain Eukaryota; kingdom Metazoa; phylum Chordata; class Actinopteri; order Cypriniformes; family Acheilognathidae; genus Rhodeus; species Rhodeus uyekii. Next base: position 4,825,931 of record JAWRVZ010000035.1, read on the forward strand.
CATAACAGCAGTACGGAAACCATTGGCTAGCACACGTAGGTCTATATGACCCTCTAAGGATATTTCTCCCTAGACCATTACTGTCCCACCGCCAAACCGGTCTTGCTGGATGATGTTTAATCTTGTGAGGTCAAATCTGAATGTTCAGCATCATTACTCCAGTCTTCACATGATCATTCAAAAATCATTCTAATATGTTGATTTAGTGCTCAAAAATGTTTCTTATTATCAGTGTTGAAAACCGTTGTGCTGCTTAATATTTTCACAGAAACTTTTACTAATATAGGAATCTTTTGTAACATTATTGATTGATTTAATGTGTCCTTGCTGAAGTAAAAATAATGATACCGACCCCAAACTTTAATTTGTTGACATATTTTTTAATATTTTTAGATATATTATTGCCATGGACAACAACAGTTTGTGTGGTGTTATAAAGCATTTTGTTTGAAAATTAATTTTATCGTAATATTGCAGTTTATGAGCACACTATTTAAATAGCAGGGGAGTTCTGACACGCTTCAGTAAGGCAGTGCTGCGTGATGAAGATAAATTCATGCAATCTCTCCACTCCTCCACGTACATTAATTTATCTTCATCACTTAATACAGTGAACACACCTTCACTCGCTTCCATGGCTGACTACATACAATAGAAGCATACGCACACACTCCACATAGCGTTCAAATAAATGTAGCTGCTTTTATCAGGGTTATGGTTGAGGTTTGTGGCGGACAGAATGTATACTAACTGCTTGATTGTACTTTGTGATTTAACGAACAAACTCTTCCTCAGGCTCTTCCTCACATGACGTTGGCCCATCTCTTGGCCTAAAGAAGTCCAGCTCTCTGGAAAGTTTACAGACAGCTGTCGCCGAAGTAACTCTCAACGGTGACATGCCCTTCCACCGGCCGCGGCCACGCATCATCCGGGGGCGGGGCTGCAACGAGAGCTTCCGAGCCGCAATCGACAAATCGTACGACAAACCAGCGGCCAATGGGGATGAAGAGGAGTGCATGGATACATGTATGGCTGCTCCTGATTGGTTTAATCAGTAAATGTAGTGACAACGGCTGCTAATTGCCATTGATGTTCTACTTCTTTCTTTTTTTTTTTTATTGTGACTGATGATGATAATAATAGCATTCCCCCCTCCCTTTTTCTTCCTGTAGTGGATGAGGACACAGAAGGAAGCTCTCGGTCAGGGCGGGATTCCGTTTCCACGGTAGCTGATCTCACTCCGCTTCCTGTCACCGAGCAACAGCTGATCAATGGCAACCAGCCTCAAAACGACAAGAAGAAAGAAAAAGGGGGGAAGGACAAAAAGAAGCCAGAGAAAGAAAAGGGCAAAACAAAGAAAGGAATGCTCAAGGGCCTTGGAGAGATGTTCAGGTAATTAAAAGCAGATCTGAACAGTGTTTTGTGTCAGATAAAAGAGACTAAGAATAATGATGATAAGAGCGCCGATGAGCCCAGAGCATTTTTCTTCATGTCCTTAATTACCTCAAAATCCAGCAATAGAATAAAAAGACTAGTGAGCTCCCCACCAACGCAACCCTGTTCCCGCCTCAAAGACTGTGCCAACAATAGGCAGAGACACAAATCTCGTGAAAGATGTGAGTGAAGAAAATGAGTGGTGTTTGCACATACAAAGCTTGCCAACACATTGCTTAGGTGGATAGTTGCAAGGCCATTGTTGCCATGTTGTTGCAAGCGTCTTCTGGGTCTTTAATATCCTGGTTTAAGCGAGAGTCACTTATGCTACCTCATAAATTAAAAAGACTTTGTCTTAGACAATACATGAGTTGTCTATTTCAGTTTACGTGGTCACAGAATGCATGATAATCAGAGAGAGATGGTGATTTTAAATATTCATTGCTGAAAACTGTTGATCCATACAATATTTTTCACCAACATTTGGGTGGTAAGAATATTTCATGATTTTGAAAGAAGTTCATTAACATTAATCAACATTAATTTGATCTAGTGAAAACAGTAATATAGTGAAATATTATTTCAATTTAAAACAAGTTTTCTTTATCTTAAAATGTAATTTTAGAGTGCGTCTTAAATTGAAGGCACAACCTGTCTTTTGTGGTTAGGCAATTTTATGCATCTTCAAGTACTAAAATCATACCCGTCTCCTGTATTTTAATATATTATTTTAATGGGTGTTTTATTGAGGGGTGTTCTGTTTTCTTCTTTATTGTATTTATTCTTTTTTTGTTTATATTACTTGTAATGTACAGTGGAGTAACTGTGTAGCCTGGATGGTGCTTTATAAATAAATAAATACCTAAATTCTAATTTATTCCTGTGATGGCAAAGCTGAATTTTCAGGATTATTACTCTAGTCTTCAGTGTCACATGATCATTTACGGTTTGCATTTGGCAGACACTTTTTTCCAAAGCGACTTACATTCCATTCAAGAAACACATTGACATTCTAATCAGTTCTTGCTTTCCTTGGGAAGCGAACCCATGACCTTGACGTTGCAAGTGCCATACTCTACTGTTTGAGCTACAGGAAAACCGTCAGGATACTTGAGGAATCATTCTAATATGATAATATGATGCATTACAAATGTCTTTTCTATCACTTTAATGTATCTTTGCTGAATAAAAGAATACATACAAACTTTTGAACAGTAGTGTTGCAGACAGCAATGCATCTCACTAGGATTTGGAATCCCTGTACTATTTAAAAAATAATAATGAGGTTAAAATATAATGATTAATATAGATGGGCTGTGATTTTGTGTGCTCTGTGGAGTGACAGTATGTTCTTGAGCTCCAGGCAGAATGGACAGTCAGTCCATTCTACCTCTAAGACACAGGAAAAGTTTGAGTTTCCATGAAGTTTAGTAGAGAGATACGAGAAGACTAGAAGGGAGAGAAAGCAAGAACGCGCAGCTCATTTGAAGGTTTTTGAATCTGTCAGCAATAGATAAATCATTTTTGAAAATGTCGAATATTTTAGACTGCGTCTGGTGCAGTGGAGTGTTTTAATGGCTGTCATCTGCCTCACTGAGTCAAAGCTACCTGCTACATATTAATGAGTACTCTACATATTAATGAGCTCCACCAAATATCAGAACTCATTCGCATACAAACGTATCGGAACTCCTTTCCTCACACACACCTCAGTTGTCTCACGTGCACATGTCAGCGGAATAATAATGAATCTATATGCTTGATAAAGCAAAGATTTGCAGAAAAGAGTAGACGTCTTTGCTCTCTCGCTTTGCAGAATTGCAAAACAGTGATTAGTTTGTTAAATGAATTAGAATAGATGGATTAAGAGCTTTAATGTCAGTTTAATTAGAGCAGACAGGTTTTTCATAAGAATCATGCCCATTAAAATTGAAGAGGCACGTGATCATTCAGTATTTTGAGCCAAGTTGCAATTGAATGCGTGTTTTTTTAATAATTAAGATGCACTATTATGGAGTTTTTTTCAATTGTTGTTGAAACGGGTAACTGAGTAGATCATATACCTTACACCTGTAATGTGTTTGTGTGTGTTCAAGGTTTGGGAAGTACCGTAAGGACGAGCGTTTGGATGGTGCAAAGTGGAAGCCAGAGGAAACACAAGTATCGGAGGAGGAGATGCGCAGAATGAGACAAGAACAAGAGAGGTTCGCAAGCGCACACAGACAAACGCGCACAGAGTCTGAGCTAATCGCCCTCATCATCAGCCTTTAATCAGAGGCACTTCCTGACACTTTACCTGCCAGCCGTACCCACTTCCTCAAACCCTCTTCCTTCATGATTGTTTATCTTGTTGTGCTTTGTTAAAGCACTATGAGGCTATAATATGTTTTAGTCATCGTAACATGTTTCAAGTTACACATCTTGTGCATGTTTGCCTGCAGGTGTGTGTTTGTTCATGTTGTTTTATTAATAATGCCATGTGAACCCCCTCCCGTTTTCCCTTCTGTCCTGTGAGACCCTGCTGAGATATCATCACTCTCTCGATTTCTTTCTTAATCTCTCTTTCATATGCTCATTTGTCATCTTGCTTTTGATGTTGGCTATAAAGGTATCTGAGTATGTATATATATTTTTTTTGTTCAAGGGTGAAGAAACTAGCCCTCATGATGCTTCCAAATCTCTATGAAAGACTTAATTCTGTAAAACACAAAGGAAGAATTGTATATATATTTTTTTTTTTTTAAATACCGTCTTTTTTTGTTTGTTGTCAAAGCATCAATATGCACAAAAAACATTGACATAAAAGAGAAAGAAATAAGATCATTTAATATTACCGTTAACTTTATTAATAACATTATAACAAGTGTTATAATCTTGTGTTTAGGTTATTAATAAACTGAACTTTATTCTGCAATTGATCATGTTTTTTATATCAGATAAGATTTAGTGTTTCGTTCATCCTGATCTCCCGTTATACCTTGTTTGCTGTTCTGTTATTTTGTTATGTGTATTTTTTATATATCTTTTTGAATATTTTTATGTAGAATCCAGGCTAAAACGCGAGAGATTCGCCAGCGGCAGGCCAGAGAACGAGACTATGCTGAGATCCAGGATTTTAGCCGGTCCACCCTGACCTCGCTTCCTCCCGAGGAACCCCCGTACGCTGGCATCGGCTCGCTGGAACACGGCGGGTACCATCGGATCCACACACCTCCGGACTCACCTTACACACACAAACAGAACGGCCGTAACGGACACCCCTCCTCGCCAGACAGGTATGTGCTGTAATGACAGTCATTTCTAAATATGATAGTCCTTCCGCTTCCTTCCAGTTATTAATGAATTAACCTGCGATTTTGAAGTCAATATGCTGTTCTAAACACTCTGTATCTCCTTAAGTTGTATAAAGTGTTGAAAGCATTCTCAAGGGCTTTCATAAAACCCAGTTTGTGAGAATGTTTGGTTTAGGTTGTGTGAGGGTTGCATGTTTTCTTGAGACTAAAACAAACACAGGCAGAGAAGGACAGGAAGGCCACTTCCTGTAAGAACCCACAGGGAACAGGAAATGGGTGTCATTCCACATAGATGCAGAAAATGGGACTGTGGGAATTATCCTCACAAGTCTGCACAGGGAAATGGATCTTAAAGGGGCCACTGTGTGTGGAATGGGTGTGCTTCTGTGGTCTTCAGAGGGAAACATTGTGTAGGAGTTTGTGTGTGTATGTGTGTTGCACATTATAGTGATCTTACAGCTTCCTGTTTTCAGCTTTATCTCAAGCTGTCAGGTCATTTTAGTAAACACCAAGTCGATGCTGATGTAACAGTCTGAGAAGACTGAAATGCTTGATGTTTTTGGATAGTTAGGCTGATTGAAGCTGTTATGCCATATAATGGCATGAGGATAAGATCAACATCAACAGGAAGTCATTAAATTAGCAGGATAAAAACATCCGCCTAATACTTTTACTTATAAGGGGCAGATCATCTACCCATGTAAACTGTAACAAGAATAACTACTTTTATCATGAGAGAATGTCTTCACAGTTAAGACAGGCGGTTTAAAGGCCAGTCACACAGCGAAAACGCATGAATCGCACACGAATTACGCACAGATTTTCGTTTCTGCGCGGAGCGTGCGTCGTATGCGTAATTCGTCGGTGGAACGAATGTGGACCGTCAGTGATTGTAAGTGGATGTGCGTCGAAGGTGGTTTGTGCGTGATTTTGAGTTTTGAATGGTTAAAAATTTTCCGTGTGCGTTATTCATGAGTCGGCGTGCGTAGTTTATGCGTCGGGTATGCGTGACTATACGCGGGCACGCGTTGGCCGTCAGTGCTTATGCGTCGGAACTGGTTCGAAACCGCGCACGTCCACGTCCGTCCACTGACGCCCCACCTTCATATCACGCATGAACCGTGCACGTATCACATTCATTCCACTGACAATGTGGATTCTGAAAGTGCTTGTACGTGAAACGTTCGCGAAGCGTGCGTGTTTGGACGCGCTCCGTCAGTGATGCGTGCGTCGAATGTTCGTGGAATACTTTGGTCAATTTCTCGACGCACAAGCACGCACAAACCCAATCTGTGCGTGATTTGTGAGTGACTCGTGCGTGATCGGCTGTGTGACTGGCACTTTAGGTAATGTTGTACAGAAATATGTTGTTTCTTGTTTTTCATTCAGCTTTAATTATTGATTTATTTATTGCGTCAGCATTATGTAAAACGTTTTGCATTTTTAGATTTTGATTAAAACATTTAATATGTTTTCTAGTGAGGACTACGTCTTCAGACCCTAAACATTTCACAGAAGAGACTTTGGCCAGTTTCAGACCAAGTCCTTTTTCTTCTTGTATTGTGTAAACTATTGAAATGCACAGTTGGGGCCAGAACATGAGCAATCTCGAGGCATCTGTTAGTCTCTTAACTCGTAGAACAATGCCAGAGACCAGTTATGAAAGAGATTACAGTGGATATCTAACAATAATAGTCATTTTTACAATGTCACTGCTTTAGTACGCACATACACACACACATATACAGAGTATCTGACCTAGAAATCAAAGCATTGCAGCATTCTGGTTGTCAGCTGCAGTATGGTTTAAGTCCCTCAGTGCAGAACGTTTACGTAAATGAGAAATATATCTGTTCAGTCAGCAGAAGTACTTTTTGAAGCCTGATAAAGGGCTTATGCTCACACAAACGCACACAAACCTACCCAGTTCAAGTCCAGTTGAGGTGTAATAATCCATTAAGTTGCAAGGTGAGTAGTCTTAGGAGATGTTGGTGCATACTGAAAGGTTCTCTCTCTCATATACACACATACATAGACTGGAGTGTGTGGAGATCAGAGCGGTGGCTGATGTCTGCGGGTGTGAGTTCAATCATAAATATCTCTCTCTCTCTCTCTCTGGGGCCTCTGTCCACCCAACAGGCTATAAGTGGCTTTGTTTATAGAACGTGTGTTTGTGATCTCCAAGTCGTAATCTGTTTAATCTCTGTTGTTGTGATCTGTTGGTATGTTGTTGTTTTTTCTTCTTCTTGAATCGCTCTGAGGATTTTATTGTTAATGGAAGGATCAGAGAAAATAAGAGAGATGAATATGTGTGTGTGTGTATGAGAGAGAGAATATGTGTGTAAGAGGAGCCATTTAAATAAATTAAACTCAATCTCTCTTATTCATTTCCACTCCTGACCCCCTCTCTCTGAGCTGGGATTTGATTCTCTCAGGTTTGATTAAATTGACTTCTCATATTGCACACATACACCATTTATATGTTTTTTTTTCTCTTTGTCATTATGAGCGAGGATATCTGAGCCCTTCCTGTTCACCTCTGAGCTGATGACCATGGGGCCGCTGTCCGTCTCTCTGGTCACCTACCGCAATGATAGAGCCCCTGTGTAATCCACATTCCTCCCTCCTCCTGTCGAACTTTAGTGTGTGTGTGTGTGTGTGTGTGTGTGTGTGTGTGTGTGTGTGTGTGTGTGTGTGCTCTTGCTGAGTTGACTATGAGCCCTGTAGGGAATTTTAAAGAATGAACGTTGCAGAGGCCAATTAAAGCAGCCAAACGCTCACAGAGGGTAAACATCTGACTAATCCCACAGCATTCATGCTGAGAACTCGCACATACACATGCACACATACACAAGTTTAAGCTCATTATCAGCATTCCCTGGCATGCTGCGTGGAAAAAAAGCTGGGATTAAGAAAAACCAAAGCGTCAGAAACAAACTCGTAGCTTATAGACGGATAAAGAGAGTGTGACACCACTGCTAATTAAAAGAAATAAAGTGAAGAGGAGAGCAATGAGTGATGGCGAAATTCAGATGTGCTGCTTTAAGGAAATGCAAACGCTGTGGGTTGGGAAATAGATTGATTTCGGTTACGAGCAACATATTCTGCACTTTTAGTTTTTTTTCTCTCTCTCTCTTAAGATGAGTTGACATGTTTGTTTTTTTGTAGTTTAATCTGATTGTTCTCTATAGTACCCTCTGACCTTTTAAATTTGAATAAACCGTTTGTGCTGTTGTACTTTGATTTTCTTTTGCTTGACTTCTGATTGCCTGTTTGGCTCATTTCAGCTCGTTTCTCAGCATTTTAAAGGGATAGTTCACACAAAATAAAATTCTGTGGAGCACAAAAGATATTTTGAACAACTTTGAGAACCAAACAATGCAAAAACAGAAATATTCTCTAAATATCTCTCATGTTTCACAGAAGAAAGACATGCAGGTTAAGAACAGTTGTAAGTAAATAATGATGGAATTGTCAGTTTTTATGTGAACTGTCCCTTTAAACGTAATGAGCAGAGTTGTTGAATATTAATAGATCTTAGTATGTAAAGTAACGTGTTAATATGCTTTATAACTGCAGTATCGCAATGACTTCTGTAGTTGTTTTTACAACTTTGGTCTGTTTCACACCCTACAGGTAAGGAGAGCATAACCAGCAGGACTCTATAAAGAAAATACAATGTTTTTGTATATACTTTATTGACAAAATAGGACCTTTTTTGGACAATATTGCTTGGACAAATACACAATATTGAATGGACAAGTACAAACTTGATGACTGTCTAGAATCATAATTTGCATTATATTTAAATCATTATTAATTGACATGGTCCCCAAACTCTAACTGTAACCTGCTTATAAATCATCTGTCACTTTGTTGCCTCATTAAACCCTGTGTAGTAAAAGATAAACTAGCTAAATGGATTTATCATGTTTTCTGAATCAAAAATAGGCTGAAACTGTAGTGAAACAGGCCTGAGTTTGAATATCTGCTCTGGGTGGACTGGGAAATATGCATATAAAACAAAATTTGTAAATAAAAAAAATTAAATTAAATATATGTATTTTTAATTATCTATTGTTTTGATTATGTACACGTCCTTTGAATTGAATTTGGAAGATATTTTATCTGTGAACATAAAACAGCTGATGTTCCAGACCCTGCGGCTCTTCCACACACACTTCACACATGGTTTGTTTTGGAAAGATCCGCTGAGGGGGTCAGTGTGTTTGTAGTAGCTGGTGGTCTGTGGTTTCAGCCACCGAGAGTTTGTGTCTGATTGTGGTTTAATGTTTATAAATGAACAGCAGTGGGATGACATTAATGAAGCCCAACGGCGCTGGCGGTTGAACCATCTCTCATCTGGGCCAACTTAGATGCTCAAATGATGAATGGATCAGAAGACATTCAACACAATATAGAGCTACATTACCCTTTTCATGTTGATTTATCTCGGAGACAATTACCGAGATGAGTTTTCTCAGTTATTCTCTCTCCCTCACTTTCTTTCTTGCTCTGGCCAGTCAGTGAATGCTCATTTAAAGGAATATTTCATCCAAAAATGAATATTCTGTCATCATTTATTTCTCCCCTTCCGACTCGTATGCCTGCCTTTCTTCTGTGGAACACAAAAGAGTCATCTATCATGCAGAACTCTGTGAGCTTGTGTGTCTGTTGTCATGAAAATATTGTGTAGATTAACAGTGACAAGTGACACAAACAAGAAATCTTTCTCTTTCATTTAGTGAGCACAAACGGGTCTCGCATAAAGTAGCTAAATCCAGTATTTGCAATGTTATCTAATGGATTTAATCTGTCACAACTTGTGATTATTAATTAAGAGGCCACACATGCAGACTATAATCTTTAGTACGACGATAAACAGACATTAGCAGATAATAACCATCTGTTAAATGCTGACTGTTCCACTGAGACTTCAGATAGTGTATTTTGTGTAATGTGGCATATGGTTTAAGACCTTCTCGGTTTTGTGTGCCCAAACTTGTAATCACTGGAGACGTGACATCAAATTAAGGTCGAAAGTTCAGAACTGAGTCAGGGTGACCCAAAAACCAGCATTACCGAGATCCCAGACCTCCTCGATTACCACTATGCCCTTAATTGCTTGTGGGACCGTCTCTGTAGCTTTTATTAGAAAGTAATTGCTAAATGACTTCCATAGCCCTGTTTACACCTGGTAGCAACATGCTATTTTTGGTTTACTAATTATGAGCTCTAAATATACAGAAATATCATTTTAATCTAACAAAAAGTTGTTTTCAAATTGATGTTATTACCAGATGTAAACAGGGCATACTTTGTTGTGTGTGTGCACGTGCGTGCGTGCGTGCGTGTGTGTGTGTGCGTGCGCGACGATTGAAGAGTTCCGCTGAAATGAGTGGATGCCCCCTCTCTGACCCCTCAAGAAGATGACCTACTTTACTGACAGAACATTGTTCTTCTGTCGGGTACGTGCTTCTCCTCTCCCTGTCTTTTTATTCTCCCTATTTCTTTCAGGATATGGCTCCAGTGCACGTATTCTACTTTCTTCTGTGTATTTAGCATTCTACGATTACAAACCAAATTTGCATGTAGCTTGTTCTCTTCCTCCTTGTTCTAGGGTGTCAGTTGTGACTCTTTGCGAAGTAGATCTCACATCTGTCGTGAAAATACCATGTTTGAACATGTGAATTCATTAATTGCAACTCTGTTCCAAAAATTGGTAAGCTTTCTTGAGGTCTGCTGCCTACCCAGGCATCTGCATTCTAAGCTGGTGTTATTTATATACAGTAATCCCTCGCCACTTCGCGGTTCATGTTTCGTGGCCTCAGTGCATTGCGGATTTTTCAAAAATATTCATCGAAAAATAAAAATTCAAAAATACCGCCATATCGGCAACCGTATTGCGGAATGCAGCATTGTTTCATCGTGATGCGAGAGAAACGGTTTCCCAGGATGCCAGACAAAGAGAGAAACTCTCTCAGAGGCTTTATACACACCCACGGCACTCAGACGAGACACGTGATTGGTTCCCGGCGTGAGATCGACCAATGAGAGCACGAGTGGAGTGGGAGCCTCTTCGCCTCTCTCAGAAGCAAATGTTGCAAACGATATCTGACGATGAGGCACTTCCCGAACTGATTTAAAGCCATGATTCTAGCAGTGCAGTGACACCATCATCATCATCATCATTCATGAACCGCACAGGTCTGTCATCGTCGTCATTACTGGAGTCTCAAGATACTACTGTCATTGATGAGTGTAGAGCAGTGGTCCCCAACCCCCGGGCCGCGGAGCGATTTCGCGGAACGGTCCGTCGATGAAATGGTACCGGGCCGCAGAGCGCATTCGCGGAAGCGGCTGCAAGTTTGAACAGTCTTGAACATATCACTTCTCCACGTTATTTCAGTTATTTCAAAGGCCCTTACAGCAGACAACAGCAGAAGAACCAAAACCCATAAAGGCACTGACCAAGCAAATAAATGTAACAAACAGCAGGATAGAAATTACAAACTATTTCCATGTTTTTCCTATTAAATGACCTTATGACTTTTCACATACAACACACACACATACAGTACAAACACACATTCATTTTAGTTAGCAGCCAAGGCAAAAGTTTTCATCTAATATTTCTGTTTTATTTCAGTTCATGAAAACTATTTAATTCATTATTTTAGTTATTTGCAGTAACATTCTAAAGGAAATGGCACTTCATAAGTGAGCGATTTGTCAGAGTTTTTCGTTAAACCACGTTTGGCTGCCGACAGGTTTACTGGTGTGAGGCCACTTCATATTTCAGAGAGAAGAAGTGACTCCAGTGTGACATTAAAACTGTCCCCCAGTGCGCACGACTACATGTTCAGATTTAATTGGTTCTGTTGTCGACGCTCATGCTCAGTCATGCTGTGAGCTCTGCGTGTGTACGTGCGTTTATAAGACATTAGCTTGGTAATATTTTCACTGTCTGTGTTGTTAATGGCTGCTGTAGAATGTGTCACTCAGATGAATGAGTCATTATGAGTTCATATTCAAACGTCGTAACTCATAATCATGACTTGGATATAAATATGAACTGATTTTATCAGGCGCAGTTAGTGGGAGTTTCCAGAGACTGTTAACAGAGTTTTCTGTAGGTCTGTTCATGTCGCATTTAGAAAGGTACAGTGAAGTGTGTGAGGTGTCGATAACAGACTGACTGCTTGAAGTTACAGGAAGTACAGAGAGCCAATTAGAGCATTCATGCCAACATATCACACACACACACACACACACACACACCTACTCAGTCTCTCCTGTGAAGACATCAGGCCTGTTCCAAACCCTAGCTGGCTGCCTACTGAACCATTATACTGCTTTTTCAGACAACTCATTTTGGCCAAAATTGCTGGAAGCATTGGATATATACTTCAAGGAGAAAGAAATCCAAGAATGCTCTGTGAAATCATTCAATTGTAAAACATTTGGATGAAATTGTTAATCTAATTCACAGTGGAGTATTTCAATCTATGTGTGCTGTGTAGATTTTTTTCTTATTTTAGTATATTATTTAGTATTGAGATGATTGAGAGTGCTGTATACTTTTCAATTCAATTCCTGTTATCAAATGTGAAATAATTTAGCAATCAGGAACTACGCTTATACAATTCAATGATGAATTAGAAATCAAAGAAGGTAATGTAATCCCTTTAAAGATTTAGTTCACCTTAAAATGAATGTTTAGTTATCGTTTACTCACCCTGGTGTGTTCTAGTGCAGTTTGCCCTTTCTTTTACAGACCTCAAAAGGAGAATAAAAAAAAAAAGTCTGCTTGCGTTCCTCCATATAATGGAAGTGAATAATATCCAGCAATCAAGATTTTAAAAACTGCCGGAAAACTATCACAGAATAATCCGTAATTTATACATTAGGAATACAAAAATAACTTGTATATAACTATATATATATATATATACCGGTAGTCTTGTTTTCTCAAATGCCAATTTATACATTATCGTTAAATTAAAAAAAGTATATATATATATATATATATTATTTTTTATTTAATTTTTTTACACCAAGTCCTAATGTATAAATTAGCATTTGAGAAAACAAGACTAAGAAAAGCACGACATAAAATATAATCTATGTACATTCTTCTTTGAGAAGAATATATCTGTTGTGTTCATCATAGCAAAAATATCTCCTTCACGTTTGTCTTCAGACAACTCTAGTTCTAGTCTGAGATTTTCAACTCTGTAAAGAAAGCACACGGAAACCTTTTTGGGGGATTTCTAGGCGTTGTATTGCATGTCAGGTTTGATTAATCTTGATTTCTCACGACTTGTGTGCTTTTCTGTGCTGATAGAGAAGACCAACTACCAAGGTAAAGAATTTAATTAAATAATACTAAAAGCAATTATTTATTTATTTGGTTTTTTTTTTGTAACTAAACATGTCACATGGGATCATTCTGTGATACTTTTGCATATTTTTCTAAGCTTGACACTGGTCTTCCTTACAGCATAAGGATGTGCATGAGCATTCATTTTCATCATTTCTCATTTGAGGTCCAAAAAAGAAAGAAGGGCATACTATTTTAGAACAACACCAGGGTGAGTAAATAATGACTTAATCTTTATTTTAGGGTGACCTAGTCTGCTTAAACCCACCCCTGCAAGATTAGAACCAACCACCTGCCTTTCATTTTTTGGTAATCTGTCACTACTTTCATTTCATCATGACTTTAACATACTAACTCTGAACTCTATTGAAGTCAGCCAGCACTATTTGAGTCTCTTGATGCCTTGGAAGACGATTGGAAGCATAGAGGTTTGGAACAAAGTTATGCTTATCCCTGCATTCACATTGTCTCTTTGTTTGTCTCACCTTCTTTGTTGTCGAGACTTGTTAAACTGGTTAAAGTTTACATGGTTGTGTTGTAGACATAAAATTGTTTCTGAATGTAAAACCTCTCGCCAAAGTCTAGACACTGATCCGAAAAGCAGGTCTAATGATCGGAATGGGGAATCACTCTGCTCCTATCGATCTGACACGCACACATCTCACACATGATTTTGTTAGCAGAAGTAATGAGAAATCAATAAGTACTGACTCCCTTAAATGCATAGGATTAATACTATTAGGAGTCAGTATGCTTAGTACAGACATACACACCCACATACACAAACACACACTCTATGCTCGTAAACCGCCAGTCCATTAGCCTTATCTTTTGGTCACATTAATGAAAGCTCTTTACCCGCAATGCACAGTGCTGTAAACCTGGCAACCGCACCACAGAAATCTGCCCACCAATGCCTGATGGTAACCATGGAAGACACACACCCTTCACTCCCATTACCGACTTCTGTAACCATGGCAACCGTTGTATGATCCGCATATAGTTCAACAGTTCCCAGCCCCAGTAGCGCTGGATACGGAAGTATTTTTTTAATGCATTTTTCCCATAGGGATTTTTTTATAAGGTCTTCATAAAAGAGCTATAAGCCATAAACCAAGCCAACCAGCTATGAGGGGAGTCATATCATAAACTTTGATTTAAAGCAAAAAAGTACAAGATTGTGTACTTAACGGCTCAGAGAGGGAAAGAACTACAATCCCCTAAAGCACTGAGCAGAATCAGCAGAATCGAATTGAAAACATATAAAACTTCTATATAAATTTACAACACCAAGGTCATGGGTTCGATCACAGGGAAAACAAGAACTGATTCAATGTGTTCCTTGAATGCAATGTAAGTCGCTTTGGATAAAATCATCTGCCAAATGCATAAATGTAAATATAAAATTGTTTATTGCAGAAATATTTATATATGTGTATATATAGGAATATATATATATTCCTATATATACACATATATAAATATTTCTGCAATAAACAATTTTATATTTACATTTATGCATTTGGCAAACCATATATATATATATATATATATATATATATATATACACACACATTATATATATATATATATTCTTCAAAATTAATTTCCCTATGGAGAAAATGAAGTTTTAACTTTGAACTTTTCCACTCTATTTATAGCAGGATATCACCACGATACATGATGATGATATGAAGTGTTGCAAGGAATTTTGTAGTCCATGGTATTCCAAATATCATTGTATAAACCAATAATATTATCACGGTACACTGTCCATGTTTATGAAGGACTTTCTGTGGGTTAAAATTCTGTCTATGTGTTTTAGTGTGACCATATTGTGCATGTTATATGCAGAAATCAACAGTAACATCTTCATAAATGTATAAAATCAGTTTTGTTAATTGTTCATTATGCCTAATCTTAACAATCCTTATTGTAGAGTGTTAATTTATCTCAACCTCTTTTTGTATAATTGAGGTACTGTTTTACTGTTTAATAATACGTGTAAATATACATTATTTTTAATGTATTTAAAATACATTTTTAAAGATTTTTAAAATCTATTTTCATTTGAATATTTTTCATGTTATCATTGTCCATTATCTACCAATTGTGATGTGAGAGAAGGCGTGATCTATAAAGAGTAATCAAAACAAATACTCCTACTTAAAATGTATGATTGAAGAGAACACGTCATTCGGCTAAACAGTGCAAAAAAAAAAAACTGGACATTTTAGCCAATTTAGAAATCCAGACACAAGAAGGCGTATGGTCTGTGTGTGTATGTGTATATATGTGTGTGTATATATATATATATATATATATATATATATATATCCCTTGTTCGTTATATATGTGATAGTTCCATGGTCTGGTGGTTTCCTGATGACTTTATTCCAGTCAGGGTGAAAGTAGTTCAGCTAGAGTTTCTTTTGCTCTTTCTCAGTCTCACCCATGCAATTCAGGAAGACCCATTGATGGAAATGTCACCTCTATTGCTACTAAAGTTACTATTGTCCCCCAGATACCATAAGTATCTATATTACTGAGAAAGTAGGGGAATTTTCAATTATAATCATTGAATTCTTTCAAATCTAATTGAATTTTCTAGTCATTTTTTAGAAGCAGTCCACCTCCTTCCTGCTTTTACTGCCTCTTGCATCATTGTTATTACTTATAGTAAATATTACATTTTTAGGCATCCTTAATGTGAATGAAACGTCAGTTTGTGCAGCTTGTTGAGCAGAGGTGCGGTACTTTCTCAGTCACACGGGAGTTTAACACATACAAACAAATGCAGACCAATGAATGTTACACTTATAAAAACACATTATGGAAATGCCATGGTGTAGTTACAGTAAACAAACTACATTTTTTATGAATTTTTATGAGGATTTTAATGAATAATCGTGGTTCTGAATAATTATAATATCCATATACTATGGTGTGTACAGTCAGGATAGTGTCTCAGAAATTCTAGATTGAAATGGCTTTGTACATTTAAGTAAGTTTATGTTGGTCTTTTTTTTGTGTGTAAATCATACACTATTTGTTGTGGTGGTTTAATGTTTCTTTGATTGTTTCCAAAAGTCTAAAGTCTGTACATTTGCTGTCTGTGGTTTTTCAGCCACTTTTACTGTCTGAAGGGTGTTTTTTTCTCCACGAGTTGAAGAGTCCCCCCTCCCTACCCCTCAATTTTTTACCCCTGTATGCATTTTATTTTTATTTTTTACTGAGAAAGCCACCCTGAATGCATTTTACACTCGTTTTGGCCGTGATTGAGTGGGTTTTGAATAACAATTGGGCTGGTTTTGTTACACAAACCTGGTAACCCTGTCTGTGGTTTTAAAAAACACATGCAAACTCATCTAAAGACTATTTTTAATTTAGTTCTCAGAAATGGAAGTCGTCATAGTTGAGTGAACTCGACGACAGCAAATATAATTTTTAGATTCGTAATTGCTCCAACAGCAAAAGAAACATTTCTGACTTTCCAAAAGAGGGAAAACAAATATAGAGAGATGTCAAATTTGCTGCAGTTTTTTGTAATTTACTGCAGAGTATAGCATTATTAACGTATATAACGCTTTTGAAAAATGTGAATATGATTAACTAGATTTGCGATGTTATAACTGTGTAAACTGTGTGATCACAGGCTTTGAAAAGGGTCTATTGGGAGTGTATCCTCCAAGTGTTTCCGCAATAAACAGATCAAAAGCACATACATACACAATCTCCTATCTTCAAAGGTGAAGTCTGACTGCCACTTTGCTACACAGTGTCTCATGGGAGCTGAACCTCAGTGACTCTGACAGTGCTGAAATCAATCATAACTGTTTATCCACACACACACACACACACACACACACACACAGGTCTCTATGACTGTGTGAGCATGCAAAGGCCTCTTGAGCCGTTTACAAGACAGATCCCACACAAGCCTAAACAGCACCTATGGACCTCAACCATCTGTGAGTGTGTGTGAGAGAGAGAGAGTGTGTGTGCTTGTGAGAGCGAGTGTGTGTGTGTGAAGGTCATTCTTTGAAGTGACTTAAACTCAAGGCTCAATGGAGCACTAGAGTCATTCCTCACACACTGCCTGAAGAGTTTATGCTCCCGTATGTTTCAAATTAGCAGCACATCTGACATAAACACAACACCATCGTTTAAACAGATACTCACTATAACCTTCAAACCCTTTCAAAGGAGTTTTCCTACTGTGTCAACGGATGTCGATCCTCTTTAAGCAGAGTAATTCGACTCTCTCAAAGTCAAATGCCGATTTAAATGCTTTATTAAAAAGAAGTGTAGTTCAATTCAGAGTCTGTACTGCGTAGAAACACAATTAAAGCCCTGACAGCTCTAACATTACCGAGAGTTAATGACTTAACAGTGGTTAATTGAAACTGTCAGCACTGAAATACAGCTTCATGTGCCTACATGTTTAAACAGGGGAAGAAAAGAAATCAAATGTATTACAAAAGCTATTTTAATATTTTTCAAATGAATCTCTTGCACTCACCATGGCTGTATTTTTTTTAATCAAAATAAATCTGTTATATTATTTTAAAATGTCAGTTTTCCTCTTGAGGCAAAACTGAATTTTTATCATCTTTACTCCAGTTTTAAGTCACATGATCCTTCAGAAATCATTCTAATATGATGATTTACTAATTAATATTATGAATCATTTGAGCTGCTTTTTCAGGATTCATTGACGAATAGAATTGAAGAAAATAATTGTATTGTTTAAAAAAAATATTTTGTCAATTAAATGTGTTGTGTGTGTGTGTGTGTGTAGTCATGTAAAAGCTGCCTTTTGGAGAAAATGATTTTTCGTGTGAAAATGTTTGTGTGTGTGTGTGTGTGTGTGTAAGCTGTTTGCATTGTAAAAATAGTTTGCCACAATCTTAGCGCCTGTTATTTTTTTTATTTTTGTCACCTTTCTCAGTAGAACTGTTAGCTGGCAGGACTTTATGCCTGTTCTCAATTTCCAGTGAGCACAAATACACACATGCGCAGCCTTCACTGAAATTTGTGTCTGTTTGTGTTTAAGTGTGTATCAGCTCCTATATTCCCATACAGTAACGTGTGCACATATTGTTTCACTCAGAGGCTGAGGGAGATTGAACAGAGACCCGTCAGACACTTCAGTTAGCTGTGACTTGCAGAAAAGCTTTACAATGGTAATGGTTTTCGATATATAAGTTTAGTTAATTTTTATATTTCAGTCATTTGTACTGAAATGTTTTTATTTGTTTAAATTGGATTAACTTTGTGGTATTTTTCTTGTGTTTTCATCACATAGTCTTTTGTTGTGACTGAATACTAGCCGATTAGTATATGAATATTATAAATATGTATATATTTATTTAAAATTTATGTTATGGCCAATAAATTGCAATGGAAAGAAAAATACTGTTTCAAGAACAAGACATTATGACATGATATGACACTTGATATTAGCTTCAAATCAGACTCAAAAATACAAAAAAACATTATGATATTGGTCAATGCTTATATAGACATATCGTCTGTTCATGAATGTTTTGTTTTTATTTTATGCTTTCATGTTTAGTGCACTGCAGCATTTTTGACACTTTCCGTTTGGGCTCTTATTGCAAGCTCTGAACTGCCCAAAATAATGTGGTCTATCCGTTTTAGCAGGAGAGCATGGTTACCACGGCGATAGTGGTTCTTATATGCTCTAATGGTGACCGTAGATCTTTTAAAGTACATTAAAACCGACGTTATCACAATTCCTCACATCACATGCACACTACTATCAAAACACATTATGACCTGTGAGGAGACCATATGTCTCCAAATCTCCTTTCACAAGCCAGAAGCTCTTTACATATTGAAGTGGAATATTATTATATGCTCCGGTGTTACGGCCATTCCTTTTATGAGGAGAGAAAGGTTTTATCTGCTCATATCTATCTTTTTGTGTATCAGTGGTTTTAAAAGCTTTGCTGTATGACTGTACGCAGAGACTTTGCATCCTCTAGATGTGCTATTTTAGTAATGACTCCTGCAGATCATAACAGTCATTATAATCAGACTTCTCCCTCTCTGCATATCCATCTATCCAGAAGGCGAATGCTAGATGAGGCTGTGAAAGGATGAATGCTGCATGAGGCTGCCAGAGGGTAATTTGTAAATGAGACTGAGAGAAAGTAAATGCTAGATAAAGCTGTGAGAGGAAGTATTATAGGTGAGACTGTGAAAGGGTGAATGCTGGATGAGGCTTTGAGAGGATGAATGTAGATGAGGCTGTGAGAGGATGAATGTAGATGAGGCTGTGAGAGAGTGAATGTAGATGAGGCTGTGAAAGGATGAATGTAGATGAGGCTGTGAGAAGCTGAATACTAGATGAGGCTGTGAGAGAGTGAATGTAGATGAGGCTGTGAGAGAGTGAATGTAGATGAGGCTGTGAGAGGATGAATGTAGATGAGGCTGTGAGAGGATGAATGTAGATGAGGCTGTGAGAGAGTGAATGTAGATGAGGCTGTGAGAGAGTGAATGTAGATGAGGCTGTGAGAGGATGAATGTAGATGAGGCTGTGAGAGGATGAATGTAGATGAGGCTGTGAGAGGATGAATGTAGATGAGGCTGTGAGAGAGTGAATGTAGATGAGGCTGTGAGAGGATGAATGTAGATGAGGCTGTGAGAGGATGAATGTAGATGAGGCTGTGAGAGGATGAATGTAGATGAGGCTGTGAGAGGATGAATGTAGATGAGGCTGTGAGAGGATGAATGTAGATGAGGCTGTGAGAGGATGAATGTAGATGAGGCTGTGAGAGAGTGAATGTAGATGAGGCTGTGAGAGAGTGAATGTAGATGAGGCTGTGAGAGGATGAATGTAGATGAGGCTGTGAGAGGATGAATGTAGATGAGGCTGTGAGAGAGTGAATGTAGATGAGGCTGTGAGAGAGTGAATGTAGATGAGGCTGTGAGAGGATGAATGTAGATGAGGCTGTGAGAGGATGAATGTAGATGAGGCTGT
Organism: Rhodeus uyekii; assembly: GCA_037043235.1. Classification (NCBI taxonomy): domain Eukaryota; kingdom Metazoa; phylum Chordata; class Actinopteri; order Cypriniformes; family Acheilognathidae; genus Rhodeus; species Rhodeus uyekii. The sequence continues at coordinate 4,846,050 of JAWRVZ010000035.1, forward strand.
GAGAGAGTGAATGTAGATGAGGCTGTGAGAGGATGAATGTAGATGAGGCTGTGAGAGGATGAATGTAGATGAGGCTGTGAGAGAGTGAATGTAGATGAGGCTGTGAGAGGATGAATGTAGATGAGGCTGTGAGAGGATGAATGTAGATGAGGCTGTGAGAGGATGAATGTAGATGAGGCTGTGAGAGAGTGAATGTAGATGAGGCTGTGAGAGAGTGAATGTAGATGAGGCTGTGAGAGAGTGAATGTAGATGAGGCTGTGAGAGGATGAATGTAGATGAGGCTGTGAGAGGATGAATGTAGATGAGGCTGTGAGAGAGTGAATGTAGATGAGGCTGTGAGAGAGTGAATGTAGATGCGGCTGTGAGAGAGTGAATGTAGATGAGGCTGTGAGAGGATGAATGTAGATGAGGCTGTGAGAGGATGAATGTAGATGAGGCTGTGAGAGGGTGAATGTAGATGAGGCTGTGAGAGGATGAATGTAGATGAGGCTGTGAGAGAGTGAATGTAGATGAGGCTGTGAGAGAGTGAATGTAGATGCGGCTGTGAGAGAGTGAATGTAGATGAGGCTGTGAGAGGATGAATGTAGATGAGGCTGTGAGAGGGTGAATGTAGATGAGGCTGTGAGAGAGTGAATGTAGATGAGGCTGTGAGAGAGTGAATGTAGATGAGGCTGTGAGAGGATGAATGTAGATGAGGCTGTGAGAGGGTGAATGTAGATGAGGCTGTGAGAGAGTGAATGTAGATGAGGCTGTGAGAGAGTGAATGTAGATGAGGCTGTGAGAGGATGAATGTAGATGAGGCTGTGAGAGAGTGAATGTAGATGAGGCTGTGAGAGAGTGAATGTAGATGAGGCTGTGAGAGAGTGAATGTAGATGAGGCTGTGAGAGGATGAATGTAGATGAGGCTGTGAGAGGATGAATGTAGATGAGGCTGTGAGAGGATGAATGTAGATGAGGCTGTGAGAGGATGAATGTAGATGAGGCTGTGAGAGAGTGAATGTAGATGAGGCTGTGAGAGAGTGAATGTAGATGAGGCTGTGAGAGAGTGAATGTAGATGAGGCTGTGAGAGAGTGAATGTAGATGAGGCTGTGAGAGAGTGAATGTAGATGAGGCTGTGAGAGAGTGAGTGTAGATGAGGCTGTGAGAGGATGAATGTAGATGAGGCTGTGAGAAGCTGAATGCTAGATGAGGCTGTGAGAGGAAGTATTATAGGTGAGACTGTGAAAGGGTGAATGTTGGATGAGGCTGTGAGAGAGTGAATGTAGATGAGGCTGTGAGAGAGTGAATGTCAGATGTTGTTATAGTGGATTGGACCCTTAATCATATCAATGATGAATTTACAGGGAAGTGCACTTTTGTGACGCACTTTCTTGACCACAAAACAAAAACCTATAGAGAGCTGAGGAAAAATAATGGGGTAAATTAACTACAAATGCCCACTTAAACTGTGTTTTTCATTGTGAAAAGTCCTTACCTGTGAAAAGATCTGGTTTCATTCCCAATTCCCTTTTCTGTTCATTTAAAGTAATAAAACAGACAAGTTATTACTGTGCTGTCATTTTCATCCATGGTTGGTTTGTATTGATTATTTTGACCTGATTCTGGTGCTTTGAGCTTACAGCTGTTAGATAAAAATGCTAGTGTTGACTGTGATGATGATCTTTTAAGGAGATACTCCATCCAAAAATGAAAATCTTGTCTTTCTTTTGTGGAACACACAGAAAAAAAAAATATTTTGAGGAATGTCTCAAATGTTGTTTGGTTTCCAGTGGGCTTCAGAAATGTCTTATTTTGTCTTCTGCCGAAGATAGTAAGTCATACAGGTTTGGAAATCATATAGAGCATTTTTTATAATTTTTAAAATATTTTCAATCAATTTGAAGCATTTATGAAGCATACACACAAATATACAGTGCATTCATTCATAACACAGTAGTTCTACTGTCAAAACTGTTTGCCCTCGAGTTTTTGGGACAAAAGTTGTTTAAAAATAGATCACATTTATTTTGTTAATGTTTCTGTCTAATGTCTCCCACACTAGCAAAGAAACCAGCTATTTGGGCAGACAAGGACATGAAGAATGTTGCATTTTCATAAACATATTGGGTTTTCTGGCTTTTAGTCATTCAGTTGTAATTTTTATGATTATCAATCATATTTAAAGTACTGAATAAGTACCGTTATTATTGAGTGTTACGCTTTGTAGGTTTGCAGAGTATCTTCAACGGGTCACATAAACCTTTGTACTCAAACATGACTGCTAAATAAGCTCCTTTGTGTCAGCATCATGTGTGTAATTCCAGTAAGTCTGATCTGAGTGTTATGCCACTGTTTTAAATGGCTCCAGCTGTTGGCAGTGAAAGAAGTAATCCTATGATGGGGTCAGAAGGACATCCGGTCTGGCTCAAACTGTATCTATGTACGCACATGCCCTGGTATAACAAAAAAAAGAAAAGACAAAAAAGAAGAAATGTGTTTAAGTCAATGCAGCTGACAATGGAAATGTAATTTCACACAGGTTCTCTTACTGCCATGTCAGCACATACACATTCACACTTGCTTGTTTCGTTCATCTGGGCATTGTAATGCATTTAGATGTTGCAAGGTTATTCTTTTAGCCTTTCCGGAAACATTACAGCAGTTCTTCATTGATTCTCTTATTGGATTAAATGGCTCCATGGTGTTGATGTATTTGTGTGTTTTTGATGAGTTTGTATTGATTGGTGTATATTTTAGATCAGGTCTAAGTGTTTCAATGGCAAGAGAAAGATTTCAGGGGTGCTTTTAGAATGAATGTTTGACCTATATGAATTTTTGTGTATGAGTCTGTGGCGCCGCTCAGCCGCAGCTGAATCTGCACTGACACGTCAAATGTGAGAAATTATATTTCTGTTGTGAGTTTGCACAGCCTGAAATGTGACGAGATACAAAGACCTGGGTGCCACGAAATAATGCTAGCCTTTGCTGGGCTCAAAAACAACTATAGGCTGTGACGAGTGTAGTCTGAATCATGAACAGATGACTCTTATGAGCCAGTTCTTTTTAAGAAATTGTACAAAAAGGACTCATGTGGTACAGTCAGTCTAATTTATTATTCACAGAAGCTAATTTAAATGAATATTTGTGTGTGTGTGTGTGTGTGTGTGTGTGTGTGTGTAAAAAGTATATGTTCTTATTGTTTTGCATGCTTGTCACACTTAAATGTTTCAGATCATCAAACAAATTAAAATATTACTCAAAGACAAAATGCAGTTTTTAAATGAAGGTTGTTATTATTAAGGGAAAACAAAATCCAAATCTACATGGCCCTCTGTGGAAAAAGCCCCCTAAACCTAATACAGTAATACCTTGAGATATGACCGTCCCGACATACGAGAAGCCTTCGAGCTAATTTTTGCTTTGAGATACAAGTAAAGATTTGAGATACGAGCACGCTTACAGACGCCGACGCTAGGTGGTCGAGCGCTCTGAACAGCCCACGCGCCTCACTCCATAACTTCATGTGTTTGTCGACTAAAATAAAAGGGTTTGCGCGAGCAAAAACAGCAGGCAAGAGAAGATCGAGCGGGGAATGTTTCTTGCGTATTGCGTGCAAATGAGCTCGCAGACTCTTGGGTTTTTCGCGCGTAGATCTGTCATCCGCTCGCGGATGTAATTTACATACGCGAAAATATCAGTTTTGGTATGGATTTGCCGCCATAATCGATTTCCGTGAGTCTAACACATTGTGTTTGCGTTATCTACGTAATCTGCGTAATCCCTCCCTCCTCCTCTGCACATGTCGTCATTAGCCGCTTCTATCGTCTTACTTGAAGGTAAGAACTCACAGGAATATATCACAGGAATCCTTATATACTTTTGTGTGTGTGTGTGTCTCTATAGCAATTAAAAACATGTTTTTTTCCATTTGTTATTAGCACTAATAAGGGATTTTTTTTTTTAGAGGGCCGGAATGGATTAATTTTTTTCTGTTATTTCTTATGGGAAAGAATAATTTGAAATACGAGCACCTCGAGTTACGAGCTCGGTCCTGGAACGGATTATGCTTATATTTCGCATATGCTCACATATATATATATATATATATATATATAATGTGCTCGTATGTATATATAGTATATATATAGTATGTGCATGCATATAACACTAGAGACATATTTGCTGTTCTTAAATTATCTTCAGTCATTTCCTATGACAGAATTTATTCTGCATCTGTGTGTTTTAAACTGGACATCTGCTCATGTGTAAAATCCCCCAGTTGCTGTCTGTGTCGTAAACACACTCAACATGTGATCATGGAATTTTAATAAGGGGAAATCTGTCTGGTTCCTTCTCACAAGCACACATATGTCTGTACAATAAGTATATTGTCCGTGTCTGGTGAATTCTCCTGCGGGTTTTCCTGATCTGATCTTGTGGACCATAGGAGCCCAGAGAGAGTATGACTGTTGGCCATTTCGATATCTGGACCATCTGTGCACAGTGTGTGACACCTTGACCTTTGTTCTCATAAAGGTAGTAGAGCGTAACTAGGTGACCTTTCAGACTGGGTCGCGCTTCCAACACCTGTCATCCCGGAGAGTGTAGGATCAAAGGGATTATGATGTAATGTTCTATTGTCTCATCATGTGACCTCTTCCTCCTGCTCAAACAGGCTGACGCCAAGCAACCATGACCGGATTCAGCGCTTACGCCAGGAGTTCCAGCAGGTCAGGCTGGAAGAGGTAGAGCCAGATGATCATCACCGCTCCTACAGCTTGGATCAGCCCTGGGTGAGTGTGTGAGCTGTGTATGTGCATCCCATGATCTCTGGGATCTGCCAGGAAGGATAAGACAGTCTGAGGACTGGGGCGGTTACATACATGACCTCCAGGCCTGGGACAATGCTAACCGCTAACCTGAGAGCACTGCATGCAGGAGCATGTCACTTTTGACATTGACACTGACAATATCCGCTAACAATGCTAACATCACATGTGTTCATCCATCTGGACTGTTCACCCATCCATTCATCTGTTCAACCATTTCACCCCAGCCATGACTTCAACAGAACGTGAGTGAAGACAAGAACTGTGATTGGCTCTGTGTGTGTGTGTGAGGTATAAAAGAGTGTATGTGTGTCTTAGATTACAAGTCAACGTTTTAGATTGAAATTGTTGAATTGAAATCCAGATCATTAGAATTTGGATTGAGTATGAACTCAATATGATGATCTGGATTCAGGTAAACTTAAATTCCTTATGCCTATAAAACAGAAGGTCCTAATAAAGGGATTTTTTACCTCACAAATGAAAGTTCTGTCATCACCTTTTTTTTGTGAACACAAAATTGTCCATACAAACGGGAAAGTCAGTTATGGACTCCATTGACTTTCATTTGTATGGGCAAAGTAGTTTAATTTATTTTGTGTTCCACAGAAGAAATGTAGACATATAGGTTTCGAAATGATGAGTAATGACGGCAGAATTTTCTTTTTGGGGGGGTGAACTATCCTTTTAAGTCAGGAATGACTTGCACTTGAAGATCATCTTTCCTTAAAAAGGGGTCTTGTCCATTTCAGAAGCTCTTCTTTGTGAAATGTTTTTAACATGGTTCGTTTGTAATCACCTTTCCAGAGAGAGAGTTTCAATGAACTGATGCACACGGTATTATGTGTACTTTCCTTAATGTACATTTTTCTTTTTAATTTTTTCATCCTCTTAACTTTTTCAAACACCTTTAATGTATGGATTATTTTTGTTTCGCTTTGTAATGGTAGTGAACCATTGTAAACCAGTTATGTAACTGTATTAACATCTGCAATGTCTTTTACCTTCCCCATTTTTTCACATATTCTAAGCCCTTTTTTTTACTATGCCTAAAAACCTTTTTTGTAAAACAGAAGGCAACAGAATAAAGATGGGAGGTTTTCTTTGAGTCTGTTTTGTTTCTCTAGCCAAATCAAATCCAATTCAGGTGCGTTTCAAACACGTCCATCATTTCATCTAGGAATTTTTCTCTTCAACAGATGACAGGTGAGAAGAAACAGAACAATTTTCCACTTTTTTCTGACCTCGAATCGTTTTTCATGAGTCAAAGTTAGCATGATTGCCCGCTATAAATCAGACACCGTTACTGCATTCATATCAGACCTTTAATGCCATAATCTATTTAGCAAACAAATGGTACGTTTCTGTGACACCGATGTTGTTTTAGGCAGTGAAGTGTGCTTGCGTGTTAATGAACTGGGGTAAATGACCCGGCTCCACACATCCTTCATCCTTCAACACCTCTGTCTCCACGGCAACATGGCTGGCAAGCTGTGTCAATCAATCCCAGCATGCTGTTCTCCTTCATTAGAGTTAATGGAATTCTCCGTGTGGATCGGCTCTTGATTGAGCATGCCTGGGACGGCATTCATCTGTTTGACCGAGCGTGACGAGAGCAGGGAACTCATTGTAAATGTTGCCATAAAAGAAATGGATTCTTATGGGTCATGAGCAATTTACTGCAGTTACACTCTTCTGAGTGTGGAACAAAGCCGTCAGTGTGTGTGCGAGCGAGAGTTGCTGTTAAATGAGTCTTTTATTGTTTATAATTACACCCTTATGTTCTGTGCCGACCGAGTGTGAATGTGTGTGTGTGATTTCTTAATGAATTACATTACAGAAGTGCTTCATTATATCATCACTACAAATCCCTCTCACCATAAAAGGAACTAATATTCACTCAATGTTGATCTAGCATTTACCTAACATCCAGCTAACGTTTATCTAACATTCATCTAACATCTGCTGTGTGTCCTCCCTCATTCCAGCTTCACCGTTGTGTGCACGATGCATGTAGTCCCTGTAGCTCAACTAGTAGAGCATGTCACCAGAAACGCCAAGGTCATGGGTTTGATTGCCGTGGATCGCATAAACCAGTAGCTATAAACCACTGTAAGTCACTGGATCTTAGGAATAAATCTCGCACCACATGAGCTGTATGAGGGTTTATAGTTATTAAATATTTTAAGTAGAATTTTATTGTATTATTGTTTTTTTATAATATAATTATATTTAAATATTAATGCAAAAGCAGATATTTACTTATACTTCAGTTTTTGTTTACATTTGTAATTTGATTTTGTAGCAGAATGTAGAGATAAATGGATCTGGAATAATTGCACATCTTTTTTTAATGATGTGGTCATTTGAATAATGGATAATAATTTTATAATTATTATTGAGGGCCGTAATGTTGCTGTAATTTTGTTATGAAGAGTAATAACCATCTCCATGAATATTTTATGGGTTATAATCTACTCTAATGGTTTCATTAACCACAGTAATGCGCTAAAGGTCATAGGACTGGTAATAATGTTGCATAAACATACATTTCTGCACTAATGTCACAGACCTCTGCACAAAAAAACATCATTACAACACCTGGTAAGTGCTTAGCTTAAGTGTTTGTTTGTCTGTATGTTCATAATGTTCCTTCCATAACTCCGTAAAGTTTTTCCTCTACTGAACTGCTAAGTTGACAGGCTAGTAACTCTAGTTTCTGTTACAGTCCAACTGCAGCTCGCAGGCTTCATCTGGCCGTCATTCGGTGTCTGTGGAGGTGCAGTTACAGAGGCAGGAAGCCAGAGATGCTTTCACACACGCTCAGAGACAGTACAGTTCTCTGCCACGGTATGTGTTTGTGTGGAATGGATTGCAATGGTGCTTTTTTTTTTTTTTTGAAGCATTTAAACACATGAAATCATAATCAAAATGGCTTGTAGGCCATGTCTATTAACTGTAAGATTGGGTCAGTATGATTTTTATAAGAAAGTACTGTACTACTTTTATTCTGTAAGGATGCAATAAATGTAGCAAAAGAGATCCATTTCAAATAAATGCTGTTTTTTATTATTATTACTAAAGAATCATGAAAACAGTCAATCATAGTTTCCATAACTTTAACTTCATAACTTTGAGCACCAAATCAGCATATTAGAATGATCATGTGAGTTATTATGCTGAAAATGATGCTAAAAATAAATATTGACAGCAGTTCCTTTAAATTGTAATAATAATATTTCACAATATTAGTTTTTTTTACTGTATTGTGACCAAATAAATGCATCCTTGCAAATGAGAGCATAAGAGACAAAAACAAAGTCTTAACACTCAAAATGTTTGAATGGTAGTGTATATGCTGTTATACACCAAAAAATTGACCAAAAAAAATTTTTTTTGCAACTTTAAATTCTTTCTCTTTAAGCACAAATATCAAAAATATTGAGAGAGAGAAAACCGAATTGAATAATAAAATTAAGCTAATAAATTCCTCTTCCTGGTGATTACGAATGAATTGACTGGGTTTTATTCATTTTGAAAGTGTCTTCATTGTGCTCATCTATAATACAAGCTGTCAAGTGTTTTTGCTGGACTGTGATGGCTTTCCTGCAGCTTGATGCTTGCAACGCCAAGATTGTGGGTTTGATTCCCAAGGGAAGCAAGAACTGATCAGAATGCCAATGTGTATCTTGAATGCAATGCAAGTCGCTTTGGATAAAGGCATCTGCCAAATGCATAAATGTAGATAAAAAAAATATAGTAGTTCTTTGATATGTCCCACCCTGTTTCAATATGAACAAACAATGAATGTCTTTAAGAACGCACACACTCTTTCCCATTTCTCCTCATGTGTAGCCACCCTCGTAAAACACCAACCCCGGCATCAGAGAGCGAGTGGGACAGGACGTGTCCGGCCGGAGACAGTTTCCAGGCAGCTAAGGACAGCGGCCGTTACTCCAGCTACCAGGGCCCTCGTTCCGTCCCACGCACCGTTCCTCGTCATGGCTGCAGGAATGGCCTCTCCGTTCCCCCGGGAGCCGGCTGTACCTCGGTGGGTGGAGGCTACAATGCACGTGTCCTTCTGGAGGCCCAGGAGCTCCTGCGACAGGAGCAGAGACGCAGGGAGCAGGAAATTAAAGGAAGAGGCCAATCAATGCGGCTGGACTACGAATCACAGGATTCTAAAGGGCCCCACAGACAGGACGTCCCACCATCCCCTTCTCAGGTCGTCCGACTCAGCCGCATACACACACCTGAGAAAGCACGTCCGTTTTTGTCATGAGAGAAAAAAAAGGAAGACCCTTGCTCCTGTTTTCAAAGAGGCAATCACAAGCAAAGGCGTTTATTTGTGTGTGATACTTGTACACAGACTTCCTGAGTGCCTTTTCTTTATGAAGTCACAGTGGTCCTGTCCAGTCCAACATTGGTGCATCCAGAGGCTAGAAGTCTTTTGGTTTGCTGTGAAGACCTTCATGCTCTGACAATCAGCCTGACACCGACCTTTTCCTCTGGAAAACCACGTAGAATTCGCATTTTGCACAGGTTTTGATGAAGTTTTTTGAAGTAGAGCTTTTTTTTTAAAGATATATCAGATTAATTCTTACACATCAGGTAAAAATGTTGTCAGTTAAACTTGTATTTGATGTAGTCAGGGGAAATGGTAGTTTTGGGGAACAAAGGGACTGAGTACAGTGGGCCTGGAAAACCGAGAGACACCTCTGGATCTGGTCACATGTTTGAAGAACTCGACAAATCTAGGGACAAAATACATAGTCAGAGACTCCTGGGAATCCAGTGAAAAGAGAAAATCCCAAAAATCCAATGGAAAAGAAGAGAGAAAGGAAATGGGGTCACAGATAGCAGGTCATTAATTGATGCTCCTCATTAAATTTTCAGAGCTCTTTCACACACAGACACAGAAGCCACGACCCACTGCTGCCTGCCAGGTGTGTGTGTGTGTGTGTGTGTGTGTGTGTGAGTTCCTGTCTCCCAGATGACCCACACTGAATTTTTCATCACACACGCCAGCTGCCCTTGTATTGACAGGCCACAGCACTGTGTGAAAGTTCAGACAAAAAGATTGTCCTCCCTTCTCCCTTAAACATGCATAAATGCACACACACAGAGAGGCTGTGTTTGAAATGGCATACTACCATTTCTGTACTATATACTATGCATTGTGTGTATATATTGGGTTACCAAGCGCTGTGTGTGTGTGTGTGTGCACGCATGTGCGTTTAAAAACCTTAGCGATGTGTTTAAACGCATGGAATGTAATAAAATGGTTAATATGTGTGTGTATATATGTATATGTATATATGTATACACATGTACACACATAGAATTATATACACACACATAGAATTATATACACATACACCTTATCTTTCAGGAAAAAGCAAACACGGCCAGTTGTTTTTTTTTAATGTGTCTGGTTTCTGGTGTCATTCACTTCCAGTTATTTTTAGCTGTACAAAACAGCTGTTTATGCTGCTGCTTATTGCAAAATGGTGTTTCTAACAATATTATTTTAATTCATTGTCTTAATTATAAACACGCTGGTTTATAACGCAAACAGTTTTACACTTGATATATTCTATTCATTATGTTTCTATAGTGGCTAATACATTTTAAGTCTCAAACGTTCACAAAAAATTATTACGGCTGTGTAGAAAATTAGGTATGTGTGTGTGTGTATGTGTGTGTGTATATATATATATATATTATATGCATACATACACACACACACACACACACATTTTATATATGTATGTGTTAGTGTGTGTGTGTATAAAAGCAGTATCCATTGCGCACATTAGCAGTATTCACAGAATCCACTAGTATTCCATTTCAAAAACAGCCACACACTCCTCTGGAGCAGATTTTAGATAGATGGATTGATTGATTTTATTGATAATTTAAGTAGAGAGTCTTTCAGCCTGTGCCGGAAGCATCACTTAAGCCCCGCCTCTTTGCATATCAGCTCCGATCCTAACAGCTGCCGACACTGAATCTGCATGAGAGTGATGCATTTGGAGTTCTCAGACTAGAACTTTGAGTCTCTGATAGTTCTGGGCTTTTAGTCAAGAGCTCCCGTTGAGCTGCGACACTCTCAGACTGGAGTGTAAGAGGCTAGGTCAGCGCTCTGTGTGTGTACGTGCGCAGGGGCAGTGCCATATGAGCCAGCCGATGCTCGTTTGACACATAACAGTGGGACACATGGTGCGCAACACACTCTACTGCCCAGGCACAGATGGTTGGGTGCGTTTGCTTTGTGTGTGAGGATATCAAGACGATAACACAAGAAGAGCCTCGGTTTGACACAACTAAACAATCAAAACACTTTGGGCTTGTTTTTTCTTCTTTGTTCCTCTGTAACCATTATGGAAATTTGCTCTGCTCATCCTGTTTTGTACATTCACCCCTTTTTAACCTTTTCAAAATAAACAAAACCCCTTTTGCACCTTTTCAAACGTCAAATTACCTTAATTTTATCCACAATTTTAATGAAGAAGTGTTAAATATGCGGCGCTTTTGAAAAAGATTATTTTATTTATGCGTGTATCCTAGGCTAGCAATCATGTCCATGTGGTGTTCTAAAGGTCAGAGGTCATGAGCGGGCAAAGATGTGGTGTTTCCAATGGACTCGTGTCTGGTTTTCTGTATTTTTTGTGTTAGTTTGTTTACAGGATTCTGTACAGAGTTTTTTTTATTTTGTTTCTGCCTGTGTCTTTTATTTTGTGTTGTTTATACGCTGTTTAGAAACAGCAGCTGTTTGGACTGTACAAAACTCTTGTAAAATAAAGGAAGAAGATGCTCTTCTGTTTGCTGTTCGCTCTGTGTTTAAATGTGTGTGTGTGTGTGTGAGGGAGAGATCCATAGATATATCTATGTGTAGATGTGTCCCACAGTCGATCATTTTGGTCAATGGTGCAGCAACATTGAGCGGCTTCTGATTGTGATGGCGCACAGATTTAAATTCACGAAGAAATGAAATAACCTTTTACAGGTGAGAATGTGTTGGTTTTTATTTTTATTTGTTTTAACTCAATATTACAGGTTTTTATATGCAACTTTTCAATGTTCTAATGGCTTATATTTAGCGGCTCATAGAAACAGCCACTAATGAGGCATCTATGTATATATAAATATCTATGGAGAGATACTGCATCATCCATTAATCATCCGCTTTTTATCCCCAAATGTTGAGTCTTCATGTGTGCTGGAGTTATTTTGATTCCTGCTGTTCTAATCATGAAATTTTGCTGATCTTGTTTCTGCCTTCTGCCATTTTTTCTTTTCTTTTCTAGATTTTTCCTTTGTGTAGTTATTAATTCTGTCATTGACTGAGAAAAGGTCCTCAAGGTCAGAGGTCAGTCAAAATAGAAAGTCTGTTAAGTTTTCCCTCTGTTTGCCTCCAGATATTCTACACATACTTCTGCTTAATTCTAAAAATGATCACATTAAACCTGTTCTCATTCAGAAGAAACACTGCAGCAAAACTTTCATTATATTTGTTTGCATTAATGACTTTTGATGTAAAATTATATTTATTATACAGTGGGTAAAGAAAGTATTCAGACCCCCTTAATTTTTTCATTATTTGTTATATTGCAGCCATTTGCTAAAATCATTTAAGTTCATTTTTTTCCTAATTAATGTACACACAGCACCCCGTATTGACAGAAAACATTTGACATTTTTGCAGATTTATTAAAAAAGAAAAACTGAAACATCACATGGTCCTAAGTATTCAGACCCTTTGCTGTGACACTCATATATTTAACTCAGGTGCTGTCCACTTCATCTGATCATCCTTGAGATGGTTCTACACCTTCATTAGAGTCCAGCTGTGTTTGATTATACTGATTGGACTTGATTAGGAAAGCAACACACCTGTCTATATAAGACCTTACAGCTCACAGTGCATGTCAGAGCAAATGAGAATCATGAGGTCAAAGGAACTGCCTGAAGAGCTCAGATACAGAATTGTGGCCGAGGTTACAAAAAAATTCTGCTGCACTTAAGGTTCCTAAGAGCACAGTGTCCTCCATAATCCTTAAATGGAAGATGTTTGGCACGATCAGAACCCTTCCTAGACGGAAGCCTCTCCTCAGTGCAAGACACATGAAAGCCCGCATGGAGTTTGCTAAAAGAAATACCTGAAGGACTCAAAGATGATGAGAAATAAGATTCTCTGGTCTGATGAGAACTTTTTGGCCTGAATTCAAAGCGGTATGTGTGGAGAGAACCAGGTACTGCTCATCACCTGTCAGATCAGAAGATCCCCAAATTTTAATTCCTTTAAAAATCTTTCTAACCTCAAACTTTTGAATGTAGTGTACTTTGAGCAGTTTAGCCAGAATCACTGATTTGTGTGATTGGAGTTCTGTACAGATTCTATTACTATTGAAACAACAGGTACATTACTTTAACATTTAAAAATGCGTGTGTCCACCTGGATAAGAATGAAAAGGAAAAAGATTGAGAGTGAGAGAAAGAAAGAAAGAGGCAGAGAGTGCTGGATAGGAGCAGATGGAGCAGCCCTTCCTCCAGATGTTTGAAGGTGCCACTCTCACCTGGAACCTAGCAACAGATGTGCCAATTACACACATGGACACACACACACTTTTTATTGTCACATTCATGTTTTTCTAGTGCTTTCTGTCTCACACAAACAACTAGTTAAAAAAAAAGAGAAGCAAGCATCAAAATAACTCCAGCTCATATGAAGGCTCAACTTGGATGATATAGATTTCTCTATAGAAATATATACATAGATGCCTCATTAGCGGCTGTTTCTATAGTCCTCTACACGTAAGCTGTCTGCCATATTGGAACCGTCCACGCAAAAGCAATATCCAAACATTCCGGACTTTAATTCGTTCCAGTTCTTTTAAGTATTTATGAGAGGGGTCGAGAGGTTTGGCGTGTGTGTTTCGGCGTAGTCGATTTTTTTTTGCTTGAGTTTGAGGCTTAAAATTCGTAAATGAAAAAGGGCTCATTCTGAACGTGGGACAGAGCAACCACACACACACACACACACACACATACACACACTGTGCAGGAGAGTCTGACAGGCTCATCTATGAGACAAAGTGGTGTGCAGGGGAGCAAATTCAGGAGAAGCGAAGGCAACTGTTCTGCCACTATACCTGAATGGGTTCACGTTTAGCTGCAACTCGTTTCTTGGCTTGGTGAACTGGTTTGTTCAGATAGAACAGAAACATTTCAAGGTCTTTAATGAACAATTAATGAAGTTAAAGACTATCAGCAGCCTGTAGTTAATATCTAAAAAAGAACAGTAGTTTCTATTGAGTTCTAGTGCATTACAGAACTGGCTTCTAGCACTATGTAATAATGGTGTTTACATTTTTTCAGCTTATCGCAACTCTTTTTAGTTAACAATAACAGCACTGACCCCAAATTATTACACGCCAAGTAAGCATGTGTACATTACTCCTTGGATAAAGCAATGAAATAATGGCATGCCTGTCCTAAATAATGTTTTCAAGATGTTAGTCAAAGTATTTTTGGTTTATTTTCAGTCTCAGTTGTAACCGGTGGGAAATAACAGAGAATCAAAATTGGCTCAGTTGCTCAATAAGACTCAAAAGAAAATCGCAAACAATAAAGTAACATGATTGTAATATTTTTACCTGATCTTTTTGTTGGGGAAAAAAATAACCCATAAACCAGTAATAAAGGCTTTTTTATTTTATTTTTTATTTTACCATTATGTAACAATACTTTGAAACCTGTATTTTTATAATGGAGTCAATCAGTTACGTTATAAATTTTTCCTCAAATATTTTATCACACTGGTTACATGCTTCTATTTTTTAGCTTTGACAAACATAATTTTCAAGAGGAGCAAACTGAAATTAAAGGGATAGTTCACCCAAAAATGAATAATTTACTCATTCTCAAGTTGTTCCAAAATGAATTTATATCTTCTGCTGAACACCAAACAGTTGACGTAGTATTTTTTTCCTATTCTATATGGTAGTCAATGATGTCCTCAATAAAGACGTCCGTGTAGCACGTTTACATTGAAAAAAGTAGAGCAGTGGAATGAATAACGGATAACATTTATAACTTGAGTTTGAAACTCAAATTCAACTCCTGTCATTTTCTCCGTAGATCTCGCACAGAAAAGGGATGTGTGATCTGTCGCACGAGGGTCAAAAACGATAAAAGAAGCTAAGAATTGCATAGTTTAGAGGACAATGACATTGAAAGATAGAGGGTGACGGAGAGAAAGAGTGACCTACATTCTCAAAATCACCATTCATTACAGTTTATTCGCATTTCCTCACTTGTGTTTTTCCTTTCTACAGATTTAATGAAGATGCATCTTGTTTTCAGCTCCTGATTGGACACATTGCACCTTCATTCATCCTGTCAGAGTCTTTCTGTTTATCTCTGCCCTTCATTTATCATGCCATCCAGTCAGTGAATGAATAGTCCTGCTATTGTGGGCCGCAAAGAGTGATTTCAGAGGTTAATGAACACGTCCACAACGAGTCAGAGACAATCAGCCCACCAGGGTACGCCTCGCTCTCCCGCTCCGCGCTAAAATAGTCTCTCTGTCAGCGTGGTATTGTCTAAGACTCTCAGTGGCCATTCACTCCACTTGAAGAGATTGACTCTCACAGCTGTAACGCAGCCAATAGCTTCAGTCCTCAGCCAGCGGTTGTCAATGAAAAGTGCTCTTATTAGATTTCCAATTTCAGCTTTACTCAAAAAACCATTTATGAGATGGGGGGAAGGGGGCGGACATATGGAAGTGCATATAAAAAGAACAAATCTCTAATTTCCCACTTTATAATACATCATTTTATTACTCTGCTCACTGGAGCACTTGATTCTGATTGGACAATTAGATATTTTTATATAATGACTGGCTAGAGTAATGATGATCACTCAATGGACTTTCTTCTGACAAAATCATTTCAGCTCGAATCAATATTTTATATAATTTTATTTACTTGATAAGTAGCTCTTATTTGATTACGCAGGGTAATGTACAGTCGGCTGAAAATAATTGCTTATTTATACAATAACAATCAGCACTAGTAAAATGTTTTTAAGAGTGTTGTTTCAATGGTTTTCCAGCATGATCAAGTACCGATCTGTTATTGTACAAAGGTAAACACAAAATAAGCCTTAAAATCTAACTAATAAATACATTTATTATAATAATACACCGTAAAAAAAGAAAAAATTCTGTATGTTATGACAACATGTGATCCAAATCATCAGTTTAAGGCTATTTATGTTGAAATGACTTAAACATCCAAGTTGAGTGTAATTAATTTAAGACAGTAACTTTCTTTCTTTTTTCTTTTTACAGTGATTACTATAATAGTAGTAGTATAATAGTTTTGTGCTTGGTTTTCAAAGGAAATTTGAATTTGGAAATCTTCAGGGGACTTGCGATGGATGACGTGGACAACAAAAGATGGTAAGCCTTTTCTCATCTCTTTTAAAAGTGATAAGCCTATTTCTTTTACTATACTAATTATTACATGGTTAGTTATTTTTTATTACTTGCATTTAGCATTATGTTTTTTTTTTTTTGGAAAATATGTACAACCCTTCTTTGGGCCACCGTCTCTTTCACCGGCAGGAATTTGTCCTCGTTTCTGATGTCTTCAGGCAAAAGTTCTAGTCATATGATGGAGGATGTGCTTTAGGATCATGACACAGTTTCTGTGGGGTAAAGTGTTGTTTTCCTCTGATCAGGGATCGGTTTTGCTGTATATAGAGTGATGGAAAGCAGAATAGCAGAGAGAATATTCCACCCCGGGGTAAATGTATGATCAGTAAATGGCGATGGATTTTTTTCTTTTGCTATACTAAAAGCACAGGGCACTGATAATAGGTCTGTTTGTGCTGAGTGCCGACTGCGATGTTTTACACAGACGACCTGCCACCGCTCACGCATGGAGAACTGTGTCACCAGTTACACATGACAGCTTTGTGTGTGTCACTCACAGTCTGGAGGAGAAACCTGCCAGCTGGCCAGATCGTGACACAGATATTCTTCATACTCTGACAAAACACAAACTTTGGGTCTTCTTCTTTTTTTTTAATGTGTTCACAGAAAATCACAGTTTCAGTCAGTGAAAGATTTGAATATTTGTCTAAATTCTAACTGTAAGGCAGGTGGGAAGTTGACGTGTCCTGTAGCGTGACATGCTTTGTTCCATTCCAAACTATTTTCAGCTGAATTTTCTAAATCTTTTATTATTATTACGCCTACAGCTTTTAAGGCCATATTAATTGAAAGACTTTTAATAGCTAAGATATTCACACAGCAGGAGCATTTAGATGAACTACTGAAGGTTACATGGTGCTTAAAAAAAGCTAAAGCTTGGAATCAGGAAGATTTATTTATTATTAAAATAAAACTTTTATTCAGCAAGGAGTAAAGACATTTATAATGTTACAAAAGATTACTATTTAAAATAAATTCTATTCTCTTGAACTTTCTATTCATCAAAGAATCATGAAAAGCAAAATTGATCAGTTTCCACAAAAATACTAAGCCACACAGCTGTTTTCAACATTGATAATAATAAGAAATGTTTCTTGAGTGCCAAATTCATCAAATTAGAATGATTTCTGAAGGATCGTGTGACACTGGACTAATGATGCTGAAATTAAGCTTTCCCATCACAGGAATTATTTTATTTTAATATGTGTGTATATAAATATATGGTCAAATAATGTAGTTTTGATGAGACTTTCAAAAACAAAAAGATATTGCCAACCCAAAACTTTTGAATGGTCATTTATGTGACTTAAATTTGCATCCACTTTTTTATAAAACATAAATAAATGTTAACTTTTTGAACATATTAATCAAGATTTTAGGTTTCTATGGGTATTTAAATCTAAAATCATGATTGAAACATTGAAAAAATAAAAAACGTTAAACATTATATTTCGTCCAATGTTGCGATAACATGACGGTTTGTAAATCAGAATTTTTGTCCTAACCAATCTGTATCATTGCACTCCACATAAACATTCTAATGGTCTATAATTAGTTTCATATTCAGCGTGGGCAGTCAGATTCCTTGTTGCTTGAATCCTAGAACACAATTACCCATCAGCCATCCAGTCACATTCAGCCCACAAACAACTAAAATACTCTGAACATCTGCCTCAGAAAAATGTGAATCCCTGAGCTTAAGTGACCGTCCTGCTTACATACGAACACATCAGTCATACAGAAATCATCTGCCACTTTTCCACTGTGAAGTAACACCTGTTAAAGCACCTGTTACAATCTCCGGAGATATATCAAATGCTTAAACCTTTCCTTCTCACGTATTTCCTCTCTCACAAACTCCTTTTCTGTTGTCTTGGAACAGGTTCTGCTTTAGACAGAGTTTGTCAACCCTATGTAATTTCCCTGGTATGTGCGGCTGTCGTTAGGAGATTCTCTAATGTGATGTATTACCTTTTTAAACTCTGAAATATGTTGGAGGCCTCGCTGTTCTTTGCATATGGATCAAAAGGTCAGACCTTGTGCTTAAACTCAAAGGTCACATTCAAATATGTCAGCCTTAACTAGAATTACATCATGTTAGCAATGGGACTGCTGCTCTCTGCCTGAGAGGGGAAATGAAAGCGGCTTTGATCGTGACCTCGGGAGGAGACACAAGACAAGAGCCATAACTCACACACTCACGCACTGCTGCTGCTGTCACATCATTCTGTTTAGCAAATCTTTCTCTTTTTAGTAAATCAGTGTTTCCATTTTTAAAGAGCACATGCAATGCCTTTAGTAGACAGGTTTAAACCCAGGAGTGTCTGATTGTACCGGTCTGGGTTACGTTACCATCTCTAATCTCACACTTGATGTGAACTAACAATCTTGTAATTTCCACTCAGGCATGGCCAAGAAGTTCGTGGCATTGTAGGATGTCCCATTTATCACTTTGAAATTAACATAGGTGTTTACAAGCGCTCTTTTACAGCCACAGTGTGCCCTTTAAACCTCCACTAGTGTGACAAAAAATCTTACATAGCAGCCCTTACAAAAAAGAAGTTTATTCAAGTGTGCTGTTAGTATACTTCTTTTAAACTAAGCATAGGAAAGTATACTTTGTCGACTTTGGACTTAAGTATACTTACACTGACTTGGCCTATACTTGTATTCAATCTTTTAATTGAGAGATACTGAGTAATATAATTACGTGCTCTTAAGTATGCTGGGCTTGTTGTTTTGTTTACTCTTGACTGAGTAGCCTATTAAAAACTTTTAAAATAAATATCTTATAAGTGTCAGGGTTCTGTCACATTCGGTCTAGTAATCTCTTGTTGTTGTGGCAGAGCTCTGACACTACCGTAATGTCTCATGTTTGATGTGTGTGCGCGCAGCTTCGAGAATTCGAGCTGTGTGACGTCTTTTGTGCGAGTTATGATGTCCGGTCCCGATACTTTGGTCTGGTTCAGTTTCGGTTTTGTGTCGGGATTCGGGCATTCATGACTCGTGTGTTCGTCCTTGTTGTGAGCGCACAAGAACAGGTGTTTACTCGTTCTTGCGCGGTTTTTAGCTTTGCGCGAGCCGCGCTCTCTCTTGTCTGTGTGCAGTGTTGTGAGCACGCGGTGTGTGTCTTTATCAGCCGTGTGCTTTCATGTTGTGTTTTGGTGTTGCGCGCAGTTTGGTTGTCACCAGCTGCGCATCGTCTTTTGTCTAATGTGAACACGCGGCGATGCGCGTCCGCATTGGCTGCGTGTTCATGTCTTGTCTGTTACCCCGCCCGTCTTGTTTCATTGTCATTGGTTTGATTTTCCGCAGTTGTTTTTTTCCTCATTATCTTCCCCATGTGCTCCCTTTATAATGCCCTCGTGCTTGCTGTCCTGTGCTGCTTCATTGTCTTCTGTTGTCTGATGTCTAGTTGAGTCATAGTTATTTTCTAGTTGAGACCTTGTAGTATCCTAGTTGATTTCTAGTGAATCCTAGTCCTTGTCCGTTTCCCCCCCTCGGGGTGGTTTTGTTTGAGTCTTGTTTTTGTTTTTGTTTTTTTGTCAATAAATGATCTTCCCCCTTGCATCCTTCCCGTATCCTGACAATAAGCTTACATGTTTGAAAATATTGATTTAGAAAGAAAACAGATATGTTACTGATTAAAATGTCAATGTTCAATGTAAGTCGCTTTGGATAAAAATCTGCCAAAGGTATCAAATATTTCTGAGCATGTGATTTTTTTTTTTTTTTTTTTTTTTTGTGGCTAGTCCACTGGAAGTCTACATTAACTTCAAATCTATTTAACTCTTTGCTCGCCGGGAAATCCTGTAAATCCATGTTTTCACTGTTAAACAGTAGGGGAAGCTATAAGCATCTTCTGAAAGGATACAAAATTTCCGGATCAAAATGAACACAAGTGAAGAAGAAGAAACAAGCGATAGAAGTATTGCTTATGCACATGTAAAATAACGCAATCCCCAAACATTAAACAGCATATAAATCAAAACTGCCCAATGTTGCCGAATGAAATGGTGACCCAGGAAGTTGTATAGGAATGTGAAGCCTTGAGGGTGTTGATGGACTTGATCTACTCCATCTATGTTTTGATCATTCTCAATCCGTTCCAGATGTAGTCTTTAACAAAAACTCTTTTTGTACAAAATGTTGCTTTTTTATGACACATACCAACATTTAGGAGTCGATCGAAAAAGAATGCATGAAGATAGAATAAATTATAATTTATTTATTGATGTTTAAAAGCAGAGGCTCTGTTCTTTCTTTTGATATATGGCCTGTTCAGATATACAAAATATTCTGGTGGCCATGAAAGTTTTGTGAAAATTAACAAAAGTGCTGGCACTGGTTGGCAACTTCTTTTTTTCTTCTTTTTTTACCGTTGTCAGGGAAAGTGTTAAATTAATATTAAAAATTTTAATTAAATCAAAGTATGTACTTTCATTGTAAAGTTATTTAACTTTATGAGTAAACCAACACCTAAATAGGAACATAGTAGTATACTTTAAGAGCAAAAGTTAAAAAATGGTTAAGACAAAAAAAAATTATAACTACTACCTATCAGCATATATATGTTTACTTGTAGTATATTTGCAGTACAAACTAAATAATTAGCTGTTAATTAATTGTGTACTCACATTTTTCTACTATTACACTAAGTATACTTATTTTTTACTAAGTCTACTTAATATATTTTTTTGTGTTGTAAGTGCAAATCAATTAAAAATAAATTGAAAATATCTAACAAAGAACAAACTAATCAAGGTATAATGCACTGCTCAAAATAATTAAGGAAACTTTAATCATCACAGTATAACACCATGTCAAACTTCAGGGACATCAATATGTCCAATTAGAAAGCATAAGTGACTGTTTATCAGTTTCACCTGCTTTGGTGCAATAGAAGTGACAACAGCAACCCCAAAAAAGGGAAGGATTTTTCCAGGTGATGACCATGATGACAACTGTTCTCTCCTTATTCTTCCTGACTGATTTGTCTTTAGTTTTCTGCTTTGTTAGGCTCCTTGTCTGTAGCATGAAGCACTACCTGCAACCCAATTAGGTTGCACAGGCAGTCCTGCTCCTCCAGCTTGTCACATCCACATGTTACACGAGGAGAGCTGGACAGGGACATAGAAGCACAACCCGTTATCTGCTCCTTTGTGTGAGGAGGAACAGGAGGAGCTCTGCCAGAGCCCTACAAAATGACCACTAGCAGGATACAGGTGTGCATGTTTCTGACCAAACTGTCAGAAACAGACTTCATGAGGTTAGCATGAGGGCCTGACGTCCTCAAGTGGGACCTGTGCTCACTTTGAAGTCTGAATTGAAGAATTGAAGTCTGCCATTGGTGCCCCATTCTCTTCGCAGATGAGAGCAGGTTTGCATTGATCACATATGACAGACATGAAAGAGTCTGGAGATGCTCTGAGGAACGTTATTCTGCCTGCAACATCAAACAGCATGGTCAGTAATGGTCTGGGGAGGGTCACACAGACCTCCGTGTGTTAGCTAATGGTTACCGTACTGTTATGTACCAGTATGAAATCCTAAGAACCACTGTCAGACCATATGCTGGTGCAGTGGCCCTGGGTTCCTCCTTGTGCATTATAATACCTGGCCTCATGTGTCTAGAGTGTGTAGGCAGTTTTTAGATTGACTGGCTCACACGTTCCCCAGAACTGAATCCAACTGAGAACCTCTGGGACATTATGTATCAGAGCATCCAAAGCTGTCAAGTAGCACCACAGACTGTCCAGGAGCTCACTGATGCCTGATCCAGGTCTGGGAGGAGATCCCCCCAGGACACCATCTGCCATCTCATCAGGAATCAAGAGGAGCACACAGGCACATGGGGAACCGACACACTACTGACTTACTTTTTGAGTTGCTGTGATGAACTTCTTGCAAGTTTGGATAAGCCTGTAAATTCAGTTTTTTTTACAGTGATTTTTGGGATGATTTTGAATCCAGCTCTCAGTGTTTTTGATTTTGGTTTCCATTGACCGTTGTCACCTCATTTTGTCTTTGACCGTTGTCACCTAAAATCTTTCCTATTCAAGTAAATAAAATCTTGTTTTAAGATTTTTTTAAATATATATTAATGCTAGTTAAACAAGTATTTAATATAAAAAAGACTCATTAAGAATGTTTTGCTGTGTAGAAAGTCTCTGATTGTAGGTTATCTTAAAATCTTTTTCCTGTTGGCTGCCAGAACTTGGGTGTAACACTTCAACATTACATCTACACTATTGTTCAAAACTTTGGGGTCATTAAATAAAAAAAGAATAACAATATTATTGCTTTAGTTATTTTTTTAATTACATTTATGTTTACTATGTTACTTTTTGTTCAAAATAATTAACATTTAAATAATGAGACAATGCTTCATCAGTTCTTCTTCCAAAACATGTTTTTGTCTTACCCTGATTCAGTGTAGAGTCTATTACAAGTATTTATATTTTAGACCTGACGGGATGGTTTTTGCAAAAAGTTAAAGCGACACGGAGATGGTGTTTTTGCTACTCAACAGATGAGTAAGGTATTTCATTGCACATATAAATTACCATTTGCTCTCTAAAAGAAATCACAGTAACGCCTGAAAAGGTTTAGATTTTGTAAAGTGTTGTCCATTGTGAAAGGTCATATTCATCTGCACAATCACGCAGAATCTATAGGCCTATAAGCGATTTTTCTGGAAAGTCATAAGTTATTACTTCTAATTACTTTGAGTATGAATGACACATATATGAGAGTGTTTAGTGCTCCATAATGTTCTTGTATAAGTTGGTGACCATAAACGACTTTTTTCAAAAACATTTAAAAAAAAACTTTCCGACTCCAAACTTTTGAACAGTAGTGTTGGCTATATGAGGAAGTGAAAAGAAACGAGGCCAAATGGTTGGCCCCATTAACTACTGGACTTCAAATGTATTTTTCCTCACATGTTGGAATATGCAGGACACAACAGACAGAGCGCCCAGGGCGGACATGTTAACGCCTCTCAAGCAGTTTCAGAGAACATAGAATATTCTCACAAACAACAGATTTCGCCCCAGAGAGCCACTTGAGCTTTGAAAACAAATGCAAATGTGCACCGCATGAAGAATGCAGCAGATTTAATCTAGTATATCTTGAGGGCTGTTTCTTATTTCTGTCTATCAAATATTCAGAACTTGATTTGACACATTTGGTAGTACAACCCTAGAATACTTAAAACTAAAACGTGTCTTTAAGCTTGCAGGGGAATTAGTCTGTTTGGCCGCGAGGCGATAAATCATTTTAAATTACATCTTTGTGAATAATTCTATTATTATCCCTGTTGTAAGAATCCTGCCTTAGGGAAAAAAGCTTTTAGACTGAGCTTCTCCTGTGGCACACAGACACAAACATATTGCTGCACACTGAATGCTAATATTCAAACTAACTTTAACACAGTCTTACTATATGTCCACACCTCTCTCTGTCTCACACACTCAAAGGATCGATTTGTTTTTGACTAACAATCCCTCAGACTAGTTATGAAACCTGTCAGGTTGATTAGCATCCATGCTAGCATTAGCGCTAATACAAGAAGTCAGCAGAAGTCCATCTAACTCCTGAATAGTCAAGGTTACAGTCCTGAAAAGTGATGTGAAATCATATTGTGATGTCTGTTTTGGATCTTACCATCCTCCATATAAGGTTTTGATTTTGTCTTTGCCATTAGACTCTTCTATTTCCTATGGAGATAAAGCTTGGCATGAATGATTCATTCAGGCCAATTTTGTGAACCAGATCCACTGAAAAGACCTGACTCCAAGGAATGATTCATTCACAAATAGGTAGGCTGCTTGTTTCAGAAACATGGCAAGAACTAGGACATAATTATTTAATAATTTTGCTTTAAAATCAAGTGTAAATACCTCACAGTGTATTTTATGTGCATGGAAAAGAGTCTCTAAAGTGTCTCTTTGTGTATTTTCTGGAAGAAAGAAAGACATATATGATTTGGAAAGACATGAAAATATGTCAGTATCACTGGGGGAGTAATGTTTCAAGAGATTAGACATGTTTTCTTACATTTACATTTAAGTTAATGCATTTGGCAGACACTTTTATCCAACTCGACTGACATTGCATTCAATATACACATTGACATTCTAATCAGTTCTTGCTTTCCCTGTGAATCGAACATTGTAAGCCCTACTGTTTGAGCTCAGCAAAGCTTCTTGATCTGCTGTTTTGCAGTCAGGGTCCAATTTACCTTTTTTTCAATGGCAAAGGAATTCAGAGAATTAACTTAAGTGAAATTATTTAGCTGTTCTGTTCTTATTTTGCATATGTGTGAAATCGAACAGATCATCTCTCTGGAAAACTCCCCCTAACACACAAAAACATGACTTTATTTCTAATATAGCTGTTGTAGTTGCTTAATTTGAGAAAAATCCAATCACGTGTGTCAGCAGTAAAACAAATAAACATCTTAAATAAAAAGGCAAGTAAAATATTTATGATAAAGTAAAACTCGGAGGGTAAAGTTGTATGAAGAAACACAACTCGCAAAAGGTGTATTCTGTCATATGGCATTTATTTTTCATTTGAATTGCTCATGTTACTTACGTCATCGAGGGCCTGACTATTATTCTTAGTTCAACAAAAATAAGTAGCCATATTATGTTGCAGTTTCTAATAAAGTAACTGGCCATGTTTTGACCATTTACATTGGATTGGACAGGTCATGGATCATTGTTGAGGTGAAAAACAAAATAGCTGATTTGGTTTTAAATTATTCAAGCAGTGATTAACGGAGATTAGAAGAGCAGATTCAATCAAGAAACGTAGCCTCAAGTTGCTCCAGAGGAAACATCCTTTGTAAAGGAATGTGTTGTGGTTTGGATGCTGGTTTGCTGTTTAATAGGCTTAACCAGCAAAATACTTTGATAAGACCAGTTTACCTGGAAAACCATGCTGACCGAACAGCCAAGTTTGCTAAAACACTAGCAAAGGCCAGCCTGAGCAAGCATGGAAAGTTTGTTTTTTAGCAGGTTTATAACTAGCAACTGTGTTTCTCGTATACTGAACCGACTGCTGCAATCAGATCTGTCTTTAAGAGCAATCCTCTGGTGGTTTGGATGTGATCAAGTGTATATCACGTGATCCAGTGATTTAAACGCCTGTCTATTGTCTGTAAACTTGTGACCTACAGAAAAAAGGTAAAAAGTTAATGTTAATGCTAACGGACATGCCAGGATATTACAACACCCTGAGTCCTGGCTTTCTTTCCCTCATCCTCATCATTATTTAAACACTCGACTGAGAGACTCTCAACCATATATTTATCGCTGCCTAGAGCTGATAAACTGTCTCAAAAGTGGTGTGTGTGTGTGTGCGCATAGTGCTGTTTGTCAGCTGTTCGATGATGCTCTCCACATGCTGTAAACATTTTATTTCCCACCACTGTGAGCTCGGAGGTCATTGTATGATAGAAAGAGTGCGAGAGAGTTTGCAGTTCCACAAACATGCCACCATCTCACAAGTGGATAATTTAACAGCTGAACCTTGTTCAGCACTAAAGGAGAGCTCTTATGTTTTCTGTTTGGAAATAACAGGAACATGGACATGTTTGGAGGTTTATAGATTATTATGGAAGTCAGAGGTCTATTTGATTTAAAAGTATTGTGCTTATGGGTTAGCAGCATTTTTTGATTTATAGCTTTTTTCAGAGATTATTTTCTGTTTGAGGCTTATAAATATTTACAGGGGTAATTTTAACTGCAGCTTTTTTGTGACCTTTTTCAAAATAACTCTTTGATTAAATTAGGAGTTTCATAAACATTTCATAAATATTATAAGTTGCCTGATGCCTATTAAATAACATCCTGAATGTTGGGAAACCTCCCCAGCCAACATTGCATGGTGGGGCCAATGTAGACATGATATAGACTTGAGGAATGGGGCCCACATGTGTTTGTCAATGGGCTCCTTGGGCTAATTCACGTTGAGCCAACATGGAACCCATGGATAAACACATGCACACCCATGTCTCAAGCCCTTATCGTGCCTACATTGGCCCAACCATGCAATGTTGGAGTCATAAGTATGAAATTCTATGCATAGGTAGTTTGCATGTTACTAAGCAAATGGAGACATACACACACAAAAACATTATTTTTAATTACACTGTGCTATTTTTTAATAATGATGTTTATTTACAATCAGTAGACGATATTTGTGCACCAGTCAGAACCAATTTGAGAATGTTAATTAGTTTAATTCCTGAGTTTGATCCCTATTTTCTAAATGCATGTAATTGATCATAATATGAACGATTCATGTATATAAAAATGTGATTCATGAATTCATGTAAATAAATAAAAAACTTACCTTGAAATTTTTTAGCACAATATCATAACCCAACATTTTACTTGGATGTGCATCACAATGTCGATACTTGTGTTTCATCACGACTGTAAAGCTGAAAATGCAGATGGATGGATGGATGGATGGATGGATGGATGGATGGATGGATATGGATGGATGGATATGGATGGATGGATATGGATGGATATAGATGGATAGATGAATGGATATAGATGGATAGATAGATGGATGGATATAGATGGATAGATAGATAGATAGATAGATAGATAGATAGATAGATATATAGATGGATAGATAGATGGATGGATGGATGGATATGGATGGATGGATGGATATAGATCGATTGATATGGATGGATATAGATGGATAGATAGATGGATGGAGATAGATGGATAGTAAGGAGGAGAGATACAAAGGCAACAGGGAACATGTGCATATTATTTCTGTAAATGTTAAAATATTCATTTGTTTGTTTATTTTCAAGCTCCTTTTTTTTCATAGACCACTTTTGCTCATTTGGACCGTCGACACACACATCCACTTTAATTATTCACCTTCAGTCAGTTCATTCTGACTTTTCCGAGTGACCAAGCTCCAGTCTGGCAGAAGGATGTTTCTATGGCAACTGGCAGAAAACATGTCGATTCTGGCTGAAATGACATTTGCTTTGCAATAACGATCTAAGCGAAGGATTTTCGCTTTTGTTGTCGTTTAAAATTAACTGCTTATGTAGAGGCAGTGCAGGCTGGATTCATTGCAGTGACTCACACTATGTTAATGATAAACACAGACTGCACAAATCTCCAGGTTCAGCGCAATGCACATTATCTCTGACCTCCAATACTGGAATCACATGGGAAATTAAAGTTGTCCTGAAGAAGAGTGACACATCAAGTGCTTCAATAAACCATCTGTTGCATTGTTTCAGATAAATAATGGCTTGTGTCTTTTGCCACATCACACTGTGGAGAAAACAAAAGAATATTAGATAAAGACACACAGACACACGCTCCCTTTTCTTTAGTTTTAGGCGGTATTTAAATGCAGTCGGAACTCAATGCAGGAAGTCAAAGCAATACCACACCACCCAGTGAGTCCGTCAATCAGCACATCTTTCTTTTTCTGCCTCTCTCTGTCTCCTTTTCTGTCTCTCCCTCCCTTCTTGCGTCCCTCTTTCTTTTCAATGTCATATCCTCAGAGAATTTACTGTGTGTCAGGAATAGAAATATGAATCCGTCTTAAAGTTTCCTTTTCACCTTCATAGTCACCCTTTGTACATGCAGTCAGTAATTAATGTCAGAAATATGTAAAATCTGCACTAAAATAATCATTATGGCATGGGCGGATACAAACCAAAGGCATGTGTTCTTGTAATTTTATTTAAAAACAGCAATATGCAATTTCTTCATTTGTCTTGTCATTTAATTCCCATCGAGCTTTTTGAGGACACTCCTGAATAGTACAACCACATTTCTGACTACGATCGATTCAGTGCAGCACAGCCTATTTTGTGCGTGACTGTGCGTACATACAGAAACATTAGTGTGAGTGATTATTGTGCCTTGTACCATGAAAAATGACAGACTAGATCTCCACATATATGCAGTTATATGGCTGTGACAGAGGATGAATGATGCACGGGCGGAAGAAAATGATGTTTAATATAGAAGGACAAGACGCATGAGCCAAATACAAACCTTTCGCATAGTCGCACATCTAAATGTTTTCTTGAGATCAGCTTTGAGTCCAAAAGTCTGATTTTTCCCATTTAAAAAATGAAATAAACAACATTCTAAAATTCTGAACAATTAAACAAAAAGAAAATACATATTATATTATTATATATTTAAAAAAAATATATATTTACACAGATTTTATTTTTTTTGTCCAAAGAGTGGAAGTCAATGGGGTTCAATTTTGTTTGAATTTATATATATATATATATATATATATATATATATATATATATAGATGGCAGAAGAGCAGAATATACGAATGACTTGAGGGTGAGATCAATGATTTTAATATTTAGGTGAATTTTTTTTTAAACTTTTTTTAAATCATGTAAATCATGCTTAATAATATGACTTGTAAGGCCCAATTTCACGTGTAAGCTCATATTCTGTTCTTATGAATTGAAAAAGTGTGCATATAACATTCTGAAGTTCTTGCACATATAATTTATAATAAAAAATTGAATTAAAACGAGTGCAAAATAACTTTTTTTTCCATTAGTGCAATTAGGCCCGGGACACACCAGGCCGACGGTAGGACATCAGGCAGTCCAGGCCGTTTTTTTGAGCGTTGGTCGGCTTCGGGTTTTTTTCAGTGTGTTCCGCACCGTTGGCTCTTGTCAGACGCCGTCTGAGTTGTTTGGGGCCGATTCGGTATGTTGAATCTGTGTCGGGCCGTCAGTGAGAGGGGTAACTCTGATTGGCTGTTCAGCGTAGTGAACGAATCAGTGCACGAGAATAAAAACGAGCAAAAGGAAGTCCAGATGGTACAGACAGAAGGCTGTTATTATTTTATACCATCTTACAAGAGTATTCAATGTACAAATATTTTCATAATAACATGAGCCAACTGGAATGAATAAAGTGATCAGCGTGATTGATATTAAAATTGGTAAGCAAGTTCTGTATCTGCAGTCCTAGTTTGGGTTTCCCTTTTTCAATGACAAAATAGACTAATGCTACCTGCTGATATAGACCGATATTTACTTACATGCAGGTGCAGAATGAATGTGCCAGTTGACAGTTGTCTTTAGGTCCTTTTGGTGTGTTCAGTTAGATATCACTAGTTCTTTGACTAGTATGTCCCAAGCTTTAGACCTTTGACCTTGCTGTATTTGATACGCTCAACCAAATCAGCCCACAGCTGAATGAAATGAGCTTTTTCTTCCATTCCTCTGATTTGCTGAAAATGTCTCTAATGCATCTATGTGACATGCCTTAACTAGAGTAACGATGGTTAGGGGTCGGCACGCCTCATTAAGAGCCGTTCACGTCCACTTAAAGACGATACCAGCAGGACTAGGATGTCATGTGAAAGAGAGGAAGAGCGTTTACCTCTAACGTCCTTCTAACGTCCTTTCACTGTTCCTTCATTTGTCTTATGGATTTTTCATGCTCAGGCTGAAGGGGAAGCCCTCCACAGCGGGACCGCTGCTGTTCATGAGAGTTTTACCTTCGACCCTCAGCTATATTTATCCTATTGTGCTGAACTAATTGCTGGTCTGACATCACCTCTTCAAGAAGGACAGCTGATGAACAAAGCATCTGTGGATTATTTTTAGTTTGTACTTAAGACGGAGCTTCAGGGACACACAGAGAGAGAGACAGGAAGTGCTCTTGCAGCTGGATACAATGTTATCTCAGTACCAGGACAGGAAATGGGGGTCCAATCACTTCCTGTCGACTAGGAGCTTTGTTAAGACACTGGTTTGGGTCTGATCGGCTACTTTGTCATGTTCAAGGAGGTTGCCACAAGGTTTTGAATAAAAATAATAGTAATTTTGTAGTATTTATATTGGTTTCAAACTCCAAACTTATGTTAGTTTTGACTTATTTTCAATCTAGTTAGCCTTTATTCTATAATTGTTAATTTAGTATTAGGTTTTTGCTAGTTTCATTTCTTTTAGAGCTGCAAAAGCGAATCAAGTTTGATAGAATTTTCAAGTTTTTATTTATATTTAATTATCAGTTTGTATTTTTAGTTTACTTAGGGTTCACTCTATAATTGTAAGTGTTAGTTTTATTTATTTTTTCTAGTTAGTGTATTAACTAGTATAATTTGCATGTTTAACAAAGGGAAGTAAGGTTTTTAATTCTTAGCCACGATATGCCATGAATAAACATAATTAATTTTATGTTTAGTTAGTTCAGAAGCTACAAAAGTTTTTGTCTATTTCCCAATCATGTTAGTTTTTATTTTTTTCTTCGTTTCAACACTGGTGAAAACTAGCCCCTGTATCCTCTTTAACCTTCCCACAATATAACTATGCATCATGGCTCTTCCACCCGGCCAATAAATCAAAACCTCTGCAAATCACCATCAGGCCACTCACTAATTATGTTTGTGCTAAACTACTGATTCCAGAGCTGTGTTATGCTCTCTGATATAATGGCTGAGTTTTCCCCAGTGCGAGAGGAGTCAATCCAGGGTCAGTCTTGAGTCTTCACTGTTTTAATGATCTCGTTGCTTTGGTTCTTGGGCTGATTGTGTGTTCAATGTTATTTAACAGACAGAATTAGCACAGAGTGTGAGAACTCCTCGAGTTGAGGCTCGGAAGAGTCCAATATAGATCTCGCCACCTACATAATCACCACACACACACACACACGCGCACGCACACACATACATAACACGAAACAGCCCAACTGCTTCCAGTCCCTACAGGGTGCCTGGTTGTGGTAAATGCAATTATTCCCCCTTGTACAGTGAGGAATCTTTCTTTCTTTCTCTCCCCTTTTCCTGACATTTTTTCTGCCTCCAAACTGAACTAAATTAAAAGCTCGTTTGGCAGGTATTGTGTCTCTTTGTCACAGAATGCTTGAGGCGAAATGTAGAAGAAGCAGCTGGTCTTAGTTACCTGAGAGAAGCATCAGCTCTGTGCGTCATCCAGTCGTCATGTTGAAATTAATGATGGGACGAATGTGCAATTTCACATATTGGCCCTTATCTCAGTCTTTCTCTCATGTATTTGTGGTTAGCGGCTTCCACAGATGGAGCTCAAATAGGGTTTGAAACCCCTGGAGTTTTTTTGTTTTATTAACTCTTTACCCGCAGCGTTTCAAAAAAAAAGTTTCCAGCCACCACCAGCATTTTTGATCATTTTCACAAGCGTTTCATGGCCCCCAGAATATTTTGTCACATGGATATCTGAACATGCAATATATCAAAAGAAAGAATAGACCATCTGCATTTATTATTATAGCTATAAATGTTTTAAACTCAACATTCTATTTGCTAACATTAGGCAGTTTTGATTTATATGCTGTTTAATGTTGATTAACGTGTTTCTTACATGTGCATCTGCATACATAGGCAAATGCTATCGCTTGTTTCTGCTTCTTCTTTGCCTGTGTTTTGATCAGGAGACTATACTCCTTCAGAAGATGTCATAGCGCCCCCTACCATATAACAGTGAAAACATGGAAAGCCGGAAAATTCCATCTGGTAGGGAAAGAGTTCAAAGTTGACAGTCCATGTCTCTTAGCTTTGAGCTATTAGCGCTATATGCTAGCACACTCCTACTGTAAAAGTTAGCAGTTAGCAGTCATTCACTTCTTGCAAAATATACCGTGAATATTGGGAATATCTTGCGTCTACAACATTTCTAAACATTTCACGGCGTCTTTAAAAAGTTAATTGGGGGGTTTTCTGGGTAAAGTGAAAGGAAATGCTGAACTTTGAGCAAATGCTGTTTCTTCCTCCTCTGAAGGTCAAGCTAAATATTGTTTGCTCTGTTTTATTTAATATGAGCAGCCTTTTCTGCAGCTCGGTTACATGTTTGAAATATAGTTTAAAGCTTTGATTCAAGTGCTGCCCAGTGTATTATTTATAGACTATTATAATATTTATGAATAATATGAATGGTTTCAGCTTTATTTTAAATGATCTATTTAAAAAAAAATCCAGATTTAGCCTACAGTGGCATGCCACTCAATATTGGCTAGCTAGTTTGACCCCACATGTTGGTTTGTAATTATTGATATTTCCAATCAGTGAAAGTGTTTGTTTGGTTATTTTCACATTACATTGGTTATTTTTATGAATGGTTGAATGTGAATGGAGCCAATGGAAAGAGAAATGTAGTGTTGATTAGCTCAATTAATTATAATGGGGTCTTTGTTTGCATCACATCACTCACTCTCATTGTTGACGAGGTCGAGTTGGCAAGCAAATCTGTACCGGTCAGATTCAGCACTCAAAACAAAGTGACCATTCTCTTTTTTTAAGCTATAAAACACACTGAGATCTCAATTAACTCATCAGCCTGAACACACAAACAGCAGTTCCCCTGCCTCAACAACTGAAGTAGGCAGAATAACAGACTTAAGAACGCACAGATTCTCTCATTCTCTTGTGTGTCTGTTTTTAATGATGGCTTCAGTCTCTTTTGTAATTAGATTAAAAACAACACGTTATCTTAATGAGACGACAGAATTAAGAAGCTTAATAATATCAGACTTTGGTGCCCTGCTCCACTGATTATATCGTTAATTAAACTGCGCTTTAACGAGCTGAATGGATTAACAATTAATGCTGTAACCAGATTTCACTGCATGACTGGAAACAAAATAATATTATACATTAATGGAGGTGTTACAGTATGTGAATACTAATGATTCTGCGGCTGTAAAGTTCACTTTATTTTACAGTTCAGATGAATGCTGTTTACTGTGTAGCTTTTCTCCCTTACAAAAAATACTGTGCTGGTCTGTCTAACATGTTAAATAGAATAATGTTAATGTTATATTTATAATGAATAATGTTCAAAATGAAAAACTGGACATTTGAACTTTAAAAGAACATTAATTTAATGTGAATATTATCAAAGCATTATTAGAATACATTTTTGTAAGATGGAATGGTACTTTGTTTTTTATAAGTACCTTTTTATACCAACTTCTGTATTCTTGTAAGTATGTGGAATACCATAGAACTTGACTTTTAGTTGTATAGTATAATATATTTTTTGAAAATGTATTTCATATGAATACCATAGTATGTATTTTTTTTTATTATTGGTAAAAAAAAACAACTAATTGATTAATTAGTAATTTTGGGTATTTTTTTGCTAAATCTATGTGAGGTTGGATTAATGATATTGTGTTATTTAATGTATAGTTGTGTTTGTTTTGCAGATTTTTGTGTGTGGTGAGGTGGTTAGGTGGAACAGAGCACAAAGTCAGCATTTATCAGTTTTATGACAACACACTAACACTATTTTCCCACACTCTTACCTGAATATGTGCAGAGACAGAGTCTCTTTCTCTCTCAAACACACACACATTTTTAAGGGTAGTACCCATGGGAGGTTGTTACCTGCACTGCACATCCATCTCTTGCACAATTAGCATAAAACACGGCACACACACATATAATATCACTCTCTCCCTCACTCTAATGCACACAGATTTGACCTGCTGTACATTAATAAGCAAGCATATATGTGTGAAACTTTACACCTAGATTCACAGTAATTACTAAGTAAACTGAAAAGATCACAGCCAGCTAACAGAGATATGAGTTATTTTCTTTGCTCTCTTTTTATTCAAGATCGCTTAGATTTTATTCCCATTTGTTATGTGCTTTGTTTTGAAATTAAATGTTCAGTTTCAATAGTTGGATTGCATTCTATAAAGAATGACAATCTGTTTTCTTTTCACGTCTTCGAGCATCAGACCAGATGAATTTGTTTTTCTTCTGGATTTTACTCAATAAATCGCAAAATGTATGCTAAATGCTCATTCAACAAACATGTGCTCTACACCTTTAATGTGACACACACACACACAGCACAATTCACACATAGCATTCTTTGTGTTCATCTCACTGTAAATTTGATCATGGCAGATTTTGCTTGTTCCTTTTATCTATTTTCAACATTTACATATGTTTTTATGCTTTGCATTAAGTTACGTATGTGACAGCTGGAAAAGAGGCGGTATTCCCCAGTAAGTCTTGGCTCCTCTCATTGATCTTAGTGAGTTTTTGCATTATTTAAGGCACTTTTCTTTGTAAATCTGCTCTGTGAAAGGCACTAATCTGTGTACATTACATTTTTTTGATTATTGTACACCCTCTTGCAAAAACATTTGTAGCATATATGTGTAAAAATCCAGGGTATATAACTACTGAATATTTAGAACAAGTATAGCGTAGGCTATATTGAACTGAATGTATATGACTGTAAAGATCTGCACTACATACATTTCTGCTACATAACAAAAAAAAGATTGGCTAGTCCTCTACATAGCTATAACTGTTAGACCACTATAATTTAAAGAACTGCTAGTGCGCTACATAGGCTTAATTATAAGGATCTGTTAGTGCACTACATAACTACAACCAAATGCGGATGTACTATATTTAAATATAAAAATCTGTTAGTACACTACAAAGAACCGCCAGATCACTGTACTATATGTAACTCACTAGCAGTTATAGTATAGCGATTTAGTGGTATGAAATATCAGAATCTGAGCGTTTTCTGTTCCTCCATTGACAGACTACGCAACTTCCACTTTCAATCCTCATAATGATGTTACTCCAGTGGTTTGACCTCAATTTTATGAAGCGACACGAGTGCATTGATTGCACAAAATTATTTACTAAATATTCGTCTCTAACACACATTCACAAGAGAATCACAACATGTGTGTTGTGTTGACATGAGAGCAGATGTTACGTTTATGTAAATAAAGGGGTAAAGAAATGTGCAAACAAAGCATCACGTCATAAATTTGATGCTAAACCACTGGAGTCACATGGATTGTCTTTACTACCTTTGGGGCTTGAAAGTGTTAGTTGTGCAGTCGGAAAGCTCTCAGATTTCAGCAAAAAGATGAATGAAAAGGAACACAATGACGGTGAGAAGTTAATGATAGAGTTTTCATTTTTGGGTGAACTACTCCTTGAAGTAAGAAAATTAAAAGACAAAAAGTACTACAAATGTTGAATTATTAGCAGATCATTGAGGATTTAATGAACATCATGAATACATTTAGAGGAATTAATGATGATTGGAAGTCTGTTAGTGTAAAGGTTTATTTTTAGAACGGTTGCTGTGTGGGTTTGAAGTCCGCTGCTCTGTAGAAGGTTGGGGTGGGCTGGGGTTTTGGGGGGTGCGTATGTCAGGACGTTGCATCAAGGCAGTGTCCTCTGAGAAAAGACAGTATTCCCACAGGTTCCTCCCTCCTTCTCTCTCTCTGCCTTTCTCTCTTTCTGCCTCTCTCCAGAGAACATGACCATGCTAATGAGCCTTTTGTTCGCTGGAACCATGACATGCTGAGAGAAGCTCTCTCGCTCATTCACTCTCACGCTGATATTCTCATACATAACCAATGTATGTTGACTTGGACATTTTTCAGTGTTTATTATGTCGGTGTGAATTGTTCCAGTATACCATAATAAATTAAGAAATCACTGTCTAATCATGACAACAAAGGAAAAGGAAGTGAAATCATATCAGAGCATCATATTAGCTTTCATTTAGTGTGATTCTACAATTCATTGAGAGGGTAAATTGCTAATTTTAACCCTCTGATGAAGAATTATTTTGGACATTGGAGAGTAACAAATGTTGTGGGTGTGGGTAATCAATTCAATGGCATTAATAACATTAATATTGATGCGATGCATGATTAGTGGAACTGTTGACTCCCCTTTTCAAATTTATGGCTGTAGCCACATGACAAATTCAAGCAGTTCTGGAGGTGTTTGAAGTGTCTACAAATCATAGTTGGCTCTTAGAAAAGTCCTTCATTAGCATGCAACCACAACCTCTGAGGTTCTTTGTATGTGATGCAATACCCAGCATATCCTGGACTGTTTTTGCTAACAGAGTTTTGCAATATATTGTCATCAGGCTTTATTTAAGAAAGACAGATGAAATTAAACTCAATATGATCACTTGTTAATGTGTAGATTTGGGATCCTCGGAGAGAAGAACACTTTGGCAGCCTTTCCACTGAGGGATTTAGCAATAATTACAGTACTTACAAGCATCAGTTTGCTAGTGCTTCTAAGTCCCTGGACAATTTTACCTGATGCAATGAGTGTTTATTTACATTAAAAGAGTGACATGTGTGATTTTTAGGGATTTATAGGGTGCAGTGTGAGAGTGGACCAGTGGCCAACCTCAAAGTAATGCCCAAACAATGCTCAGAACACATTAGCAACCAT
The DNA here is from genome assembly GCA_037043235.1 of Rhodeus uyekii. Lineage (NCBI taxonomy): Eukaryota > Metazoa > Chordata > Actinopteri > Cypriniformes > Acheilognathidae > Rhodeus > Rhodeus uyekii. The sequence goes on from JAWRVZ010000035.1 coordinate 4,882,637, forward strand.
ATAGCAAAGCCCTGGCAATCTCACGTAATGTTAGCATTGTGAAAATCTGGCAAAGCACTCTACAAATGCTATTAATCATTCATTCATTCATTCATTCACTCACCAACTATCTCACTCATTCAGTCAATTTGCCCATTCATTCACTCGCTCACTCATTCAATCAATTAATTTACTGAGTACACTTGCTCACTCACTCATTCAGTTCACTCATTCATTCACACACTTTCTAACTCATGCATTCATTTCAATCGTTCATTCACTCACTCATTCAGTTCACTCATTCATTGACACACTTGTTCACTCATGCATTCATTTCAATCATTCATTCATTCACTCCCACCAACTCATTCACTCACTCATTCAGTTCACTCATTCATTCACACACTTGCTCGCTCATGCATTCATTTAAATCATTAATTCATTCACTCACTCACTCACTCATTCAATTCACTTGCTCATTCATTCATTCACTTGCTCACTCATTCATCCACTCGTTCACTCTTTTTGATTAATTTCACTTGCTCATTCATTCCTTCACTCGCTCACGCATGCATTCAATTCACTCGCTCACTCATTCACTCACTCTCTTCCTCACTCACTCATTCACTCACTCATACATATATTTATGTAAATGTTATTTACATTCATATAGATATTGAAAAATTAAATATCTATATTATTATTTGTGTCGTATTTTTTGACTTTTTTCAGAAAGTTCACAAAATCTAGTTTGTGATTTAGTTTTTTTGTCTCTAAAAATAAGCCAAAAAAACAGAACAACCCCCAGTAAAGAATTACTCATTCTATCAGTATCTGCTCTATCTACAGCAGCAGATGTTTGGAGAGCAGAGGCAGATTTCTCAGGGCACAGAGTGGAACCCTGAGGTTTCCCTGGTTACATTGGCTTTAGTTTGAATTGGCTTCTTAGAAAGATAGGACGGATGAATGGGTGGAAGTGTTTGGTTGTTTACCAAGACTTTGTTTGTGGGAGTTGATGATTACAGAGACAACGTGATAAGATGGTAAAAATCTGTAAATGTTAGCTTTAGCACTGTGGGCATGCGTAGACGTCACCTGTGTATGTGTTTGTTCAGAAAAAAATCCTTCAGCTAAAAACCCTTGATGTATTAAAGCCTTTAATGAAAGTCTTCTCGAGCATTCTCCCGTGTATTCGGTGAACAAAAAATCCCAGCATGCTCTGCTTATTTCATGCGGTTCCAGCATTGTTTGTGTGTGTATATGTGAGTGTAAAACAGAAGGGAGAAAGAAAGGGAATGTAAATGTGTTAATACGCTCATCCTTTGACATTAGCATTTCTATCTGCATAGGCATAAAGAAATGCATTGACATCTGTCACGTAGATCGTAGAGGACTACATAGATACCTGTGCATTTTCCTTTTGGTTTATTGAATGAAGGCATTTTTCATTTTCTTTCATTTTTTCTGAGGATGAGCATTTAAAGGCATCCAGATGTAAATTTCAGATTTAATTGAATTTAAATGCACATCAGTCGAGTGACACGTGCTCTTGATGTGACATTTATTTGACATTTGAGGAGATTTCTGTGTGGAATGAGATGATATTACTGCTGTAAAGCTGAGATAAAGCTGGAGAAAAATAGCTATGGGAGATGGTCACACCACATGATTCATATCTTTTGAGAAATATTGATAATATTCTCTCATGACATTTTATATTTCTCAAAACGAAATAAAATAAAATTGGATAAAAAAAATTATTCAGACACTCAAGCTGAGCAAAAATATGCCATTTGGCACAGTTTTCTATCACAAAAAGTGTGATGAAATTCTGATAGCTTGTAATGAAAATCAATGAGATATTTATAACAGTACAGTAGACATCTTACATCAAATGCATATAAATACGAGTTGCCATAGCTTTTAATAATACGTCTTGGTAAAATTATGTTTAAATGCTTAGTTTTATTATTTACTTTATTCTTACTTTTATTAATGAAAGATCTAAGGATTCTCAATTGCTACCTGTGTGTTACTTCAAGAGAGCAACCATATATCGTCATCCTTTTTTTCCTTTGTTTTTTATATTATTTGATTTTATAGTAATTTATAATCTATCTAGTTGTCAATTAATTTATCATTTAATTAGTATTCATTTGTCAGTTTTTGTCAGATTACTGTTTAATCTTATGATTGTGTGCTTACAAGGATATTTGAATTAGAGAAAAAATAATGTCTCCATTTCAAGGTTTTTGTCATGGGTGCGTGTACAATGAAGGCCAGAAGACGAAGATGAAGAATACATATTAGATTGATTTAACAGCTCCAGAATACAAAGATTTACACAACACAGTATTGATGAGAACGGACACCGACTAAGACAAAAGCCATGTCCACACGAAGCCGATGCATTCCCTATCCGATCATTTTTTTTCCCTCGTTGCGCGTCGTCTCAAGAAATATCAGCGTACACACAAAAGCACTAAAACCGACTGGAAACGGTGTAGTATGTATGCCAGACCAGTATGGGGCGCTGTAATTCTGCCACAGATACACACTATACACGGAGAAGAAGACTTTGAGCATGCGCATAACCTTGCGCGCTGTATCCGACGCAAGGTTATGCAAAGGTTACGCAAATGTGATGACATCATCGTTTCACAAAATATACGGATTGGCTGTACACACGAAATCCCAAGGGTGTCGTTTTCAGATTTATCCACTTTAGGACCCGGTTTCAAAAAATATCGGTTTCAGTCTCCCAAAACGCCGGATCTGTGTGGACGAAACACCAATACGATAATAAATGTATATGTATACAGTGATACACGTCTCCGTGTGGACGGGCCCAAAGACAGGGCTTAAATACACAGATGATGATTAGGGAAACGGGAACAGCTGACGAGACTATCACCTGTCTTGTCATTAATTTCCTTATTATTGATGACATGGGGAGCTACAATGGGGAACTAGCAGGTAAACATGACAACCACAAAGACAGGGAAGACACAACTGTGACAAGGACGATGTTGTGAAGCAGTAATTTTCTGTTGGTTTTGCTTTAGTAATAACCTTTGTATTTGCACTGGTCAGATGAAGTCTGAGCATTGAAACATGTGACTAAGATTATTATTAAGATTACTAAGATCTACTCTTGGCTTTCTCAGGACACGTCTCATTCAGTTCCCTTGGTCTTGATATTCTAGTATATTCAGTATATTGTATACACAAGTTCTGCATTGGTAAGGACAGTAAGGCCCCTGGATCACTACACACTGGGACACTAATGATGACATGACAATGTCCTTGTGTTACAACATCACCACTGGTATATCACAACAGCAGATTTAATATTTTTCTGTCTATTTTGTCATTTAAAATACTTTATTTATAAAACTTATTTTCGCCCTCCCCTTGAAAAAATCAGGAAAGTAGTGGTCGAAAGTAGACAAAGTGTTAAGGGTCTCCCTCATCTACTTGTGACCAAAACTCATTATACCAGGTGTAAACAGGGCCTTACAAAAAAAAAAAAGAACAATGTGTAGATAGAAGATTGTGTGTACAACAAGTTTTTCAGCAAAGTTTTGATCATGTTGGTAATTTAGAGACCTTCGAAATTCAATGATCAAATATGACAGTAAGCTTTAAAGTGTTAAAGCTACTCAATCAGGAATGAAAGGGATCCAAAATCAGAAGATTCAAGCTTTTATTTTGAGTTACTTATGTGATCCCAGAGCAGTTTGAGCCACAGAATTTGGCATCTGGAATATCAGTTTTTTGTTGTGTGTGTGGAAACAACAGAACCTGGAAACAACAGAAGGCAGTGCATGAATGTGAGTGTAAAGGAGAGGGGTAGAACCGGGGGTGACAGTAATTGAGTCTCACCTGTTGACGCAGGGTCGTAATTACAAACTTCAGTTGTCACCATGGAAACAAGCCGTGTTCCTATGGTGACATGGGGTAGTTTTCCGGGGGACAATATGATCCCATGTGTGTATGTGTTTGTGAAGCTTTTCTGTTCTGACCGATCAGTTGGGTTTCAGTAAAGCATATCATACACACACTGAGCTCTTGCTGCCCAATAGCTCTGCTTCCGTCCAACAGGATGACAGCGACCCTGATGGGGGAGACACGAAATATCCCATTTCTAAATACGAAATGACTGTGTTCTCTTCAGGGACCGGTAAAGTATCTTTCCGTCTCAGCCATCTATCAAAAGTGTCTGTGTGCATGCTTTTGATTGACTGGGTGTGTATGACTATGTGTGTTCGCTGTGTGATATATGATGTAATTTCTGAAATTTCTCCACATGCACAACGGCCTGAAGCAACAGAGCGGCAACATGTCCAACCCCCTCCGCCCTAGTCTCCCTCTTTCTGCATGAAAGAATGATAAATAGCTTCATGAAACCAGTGTGTAACACTCACTCATACACCCACAGGGCTGTGAGGAAGGTCAAACTGTATGTAAATTATCTGGTTTTGGATTTTGGTCCCAGCAGATGTTGGCTCTGCTCTGTGATTCTGAGCGATAGCCAATCAGCTCCGTCCGTTGAGGAGACTTCCTATGGCTGTGGAGGGCCTTCTTGTTTAATGACAAACTAGGAAAGAATAACAGAACTGCCTCTAAGCATGAATGAATGATTGGGGAGGGAATGGAAAAGGAATAAGAAGGTATCAAAGAAAGGCAGAAAGTATAGGAATTGCTGATATTGTTCTAAACGGTATGCAGATTATGCAAATGAATCTCCCTGTAAAATTGTTACTTCGAGGAGCCATTTCTACCTGACTTGACCTTAAAACTATATAACAGCCAAATCCTTTTAACCCTAAGTATTTACTTCAAGTATTCCCTAAGTTATTTCAGTACACTTAGTATTTACCAACATATTTGCATGTTCACAATTCTCTGATGTCGAGAATTGGTCACATGACTTTAAGGTAAATCAATAAAATATTTTTCCTTTTTTAGTAAGTGTTTTATTTACATTTTTATTATTGAATTTTTTTTATCAACTTGTGGTGTTCAGTTTAGGAATCCCTGGAGTAACTCAATATTGTCATATTAATATTTTATTTGATTAAATATTACATATTATATATTTTTAACAAAACCAGTTCTTTCAGATGTTACCACATGAGGTTTTGTGGTAAAACATTTTTACAGTGCATGCTGGATTACATTTCAGCCAAAAATCAAAAGAAAAAAATGAGTTCAAAGAAAATAAAGCCTATTTTTGGTACCATTCAAATTTTTTTATTATCATCTATATTTTATTTCATTTATTTCATTATTATTTTCATGACCATTAAACACCTAAACTCATTTTCCTTACTTATATGCTAAAATTCTGATATGTTGTTTTAATATTTTTAATAGTGTTTACACCACCGTAATATTTCTAGTACTGTCTTTCATTTAATCTTTAATTTTCTTTAATCCATAAGCTGATTTAAATTAAAAAATTTACAGAAAATTAAAATCACTATTGAGAGGCTTCTTTCATTATGCAAAATTTGATTTCTTTTATTATGAGGTGAATTGTGACCTGGACGTTTTTTCATCAGATTCAGCCGTGCATGAAAAAACTATCAGGATATTAAACCGTGCTTTTGTTTTTTCAGTTGTACGTGACTTTAAAATATCAGGTTTGGCAGGAGCTCATATCTGGGTAGACTAACTCTAAATCTCTCTGTCTCTCGCCCTCTTTCATTCTGTCTTTCTCACTCAGGGTAGCAGACATCTCTACGCACAGGGGCCTGAGGCACTGTTGAGTGTGGCATCATAAAACAGGCTGGAGAAGAGTGAGTGAGAGAGAGAGAGAGAGAGAGAGACAGAGAGTGAGTGAGTGTTTGTGAGCAGATTAACACACTGTGTGTTGGGGGATTTCAACTGCTCTGCCTAACACACACACACTGTGTCTGATTGAAAAGCGCATCCGAGGCATACGGACACAGTCAGAGTGCACTGTAAGCTGCAGATTCATGTCAACAGTCTTTAGCCTTATTCTAATTCTTTACCAGCTGCTGGAACGTGTCCTGCACAAAAATGTAACAATAAGTGAGTGAGTGTGTGTGTGTGTGTGTGTGTGTGTGTGTGTGAGTGTGTGAGTGTGTGAGTGTGTGAGTGTGTGAGTGTGTGAGTGTGTGAGTGTGTGAGTGTGTGAGTGTGTGAGTGTGTGAGTGTGTGAGTGTGTGAGTGGGTGTGTGTGTGTGTGTGTGTGTGTGTGTGTGTGTGTGTGTGTGTGTGTGTGTGTGTGTGTGTGTGTGTGTGTGTGTGTGTGTGTGTGTGTGTGTGTGTGTGTGTGTGTGTGTGTGTGTGTGTGTGTGTGTGTGTGTGTGTGTGTGTGTGTGTGTGTGTGTGTGTGTGTGTGAGAGTGTGAGAGTGTGTGAGTGTGTGAGTGTGTGAGTGTGTGAGTGTGTGAGTGTGAGTGTGTGTGTGTGTGTGCGTGCATGCGCGTGGCAAACATGGCAAAATCATTGTACATCTGGGACATTTATTGGTCTCAATGTGGACAACAGATTATAAATCAGACTAAACTGTACAACTGAAGAACGTTTTCTGTGAATGGCAGGTTTAGGGGTAGGAGATATAATATACAGTTTGTACAGTATAAAAATCAATAGGTCCATGGAAAGTCCCTATAAAACATGACGTGTGTGTGTGTGTGTGTCTTTGTGCGTGTATGAGTGTGTGATGACTCTTTTACCTTCTGGTCAAAAGCTTGTCTATATCAGTGAGCGGTTGAGCTGTCATCTGACCAGCTTTGTGTTATCAGTAGACATTCATCACCGCGGCACATGCACAGGAGTGTGTACTTATAAAATAGAAGCACATGTGCTTGAATACGAGCTGCTTTTCCTTACATGCACTCTGAGAATTAAAGTTTTCTTTTGGCATCTGGTTCCATAAAGAACAATGCTTTTTTTAAGAGCTTATGAATGCATTCAAAACTGACCCAAAAATGTAAGTTCTGTCTCCATTTTGTCACTCTTGTATAATTTCTGAATCTGTATAACTTGTACCTAACAGTTTTTTTTTCTTTTTCTTTCCATACAATGAAAGTCAATGGAGTCCAGTGTTGTTTTGGCTGCATGGACAAAAAAAAGCCTTCTTTTGTGTTCGAACAAAGGAAAGAAATGCATACAGGTGAGTAAATGATCACATAATTTTTCATATATGAATTTAGTGCGATGATATATTTTAAAGTGCTACATTATTTCCTTCCAGTATCTTCAGTGAACCATGAAGAGTCTTCTGGTTGGTTTATAGATTGCACCTTGACTTCAGAAGAATGTCTTGTATTAACTGCTCAGTTATCTTAAGAGAATTATTTGATTAATTATCGCCTAGGGCTTATAACAATCAGTGTCTGCCACTGGATAATGAGCAAAAGAAAAAAGGAAAAAAACTGTCATCACGTTCTGCCTCCTTAGTTATTACGAACCCATATGACTTACTTTTTCAATGAGGAACACAAAAGCAGATGTTTGGCATCGGATTATTCAAGCTGCAAGAATGGTGATCTGTTAGTCACACAATCTATCAGTGAAGTTTGTGTGTCATTGGAATATGACACACAAGTTGTATTGACCACCTTTTTGAAAAGAGCAGCCTGAATATTTCACCATAAATCTCCTTTTGTGTTACACATAAAAAAGACAGTCAAATGGTTTTGGAGTGACAGAATAATTTTTCTTCGCAAAGACAAAACTTTCATTACTGGGTGAAATATTTATTTAAGTGGTGCTGGATTAGAGCTTGAGATGAGGGTCAGTGCTACTCTCTAAATTCTTCAATATCCATACCTCTAGAAAATGTTTGCCCCTCCCCAACCCCAAAACACACACACTCTCTCTCTCTCTGTCTCTCTCCCTCTCTGTCTCTCTCTCTCTCTCTCTCTCTCTCTCTCTCTGTCTCTCTCTCTCTCTCTCTCTCTCTCTCTCTGTCTCTCTCTCTCTCTCTCTCTCTCTGTCTCTCTCTCTCTCTGTCTCTCTCCCTCTCTGTCTCTCTCTCTCTCTCTCTCTCTGTCTCTCTCCCTCTCTCTCTCTCTCTCTCCCCCCCTTCCCTCTCTCCCTCCCAGTGGATGATCAGATTGCAGCGCTGGCTGCTCTGGTGCGCTCTGAGCTTGAAAGTGACTACGTGCTACACATTTTTATGTCACTGTGTCACCAGCCAGGGAAACAGATTCCTGGAGTTGGCGAGCTCATAATCCTTATTGCGATGTGCAGACACATTAATGCGTAATGAGTTCTTCGCATAAGTCTTACAAGAAAACAACATTACATACTCATATTATGAACATTTAGCATTTAATAGCCTAAATAAAATTTTTAACAATGGTAGTGTTATAGCAATCTCAATAGTTTTTTTTATAGGAGAGGCAGTTTTTTTCTGCCATAAAATATATATATATAATATATATGTGTGGGTGTGTGTGTGTGTGCCTCGGTAAACCCTACATTAGGAGGACAAAGAGTCCCCACAAATCCATGTTTTGGTCCCCATGAGGAAAACGGCTTATAAATCAGACTAAATTGTTTTTTGTTTTGTTTTTTCAAAATATAAAAATATTTAAAAAAAAAAAAAGTGTGACAAGTAGTTTTAGGCTTAGGGAATACAATATACAGTTTGTATCCCCATAAAACATGAAAACACAACATGTGTGTGTGTTTGTCCAGTAAACCCTACATTATGAAAACAAAATGTCCCCACAAAGATGGTAATATCTGAAGTCCTTGAACATTTTTGATCCCCCATATGAGGAAAACATCTTATAAATCAGTATGTATAATATCAATATTTATAAATGAGAAAAAATGTTTTCTTTGATAGGTAGATTCAAGGGGGTAGGGTGTTAGAATATAGTTTGGTTTAGTATAGTTTGTACAGTATAAAATTACGTCTATGGAAAGTCCAAGCAAAACATGAAAACACAACGTGTGTGCGTGTGTGTATTTTCAGAAGTATTTCGCGATTGGCGATGTATGATATCTGAAAGCGCTCGCACTGTTGCTATGGTTACCTCCTCAGGCGGAAACTACTGCTGTCCGCGAGCGTCTAGTTAACGCACTCTGACTAACTTATTTTACTTTTGTGGTAACCGCAACGTTGTTTGGAAGCACTGTTAAAACGTATACACGTATAGAAAAAAAACACATACAAAAGGATACAAACATTTAAGGGGTCCAGGAGTTAATTAGGGGTACCACACCCCCCTCATTCGCGTGCATTGACGGACATCTTTTTTCAGCACCGCGCTCCCACGCAGATGAGCGCAAAGTCTCTTTGGTTTGGCCCACAGTCTCCGTGTCTGGTTGGCAGAGAGACAGCGCGTCTCTGCCTGGAAGGGGTTAGAGGGTTTGCTCGTTTCCAGTCCTGCCCATTCTCTCTCAAGGAGGAGGGACGGGAGCAACCAGTGCTGCGAGAGTTTTGACACCCGCAGTCTTCAGCTCGGATCCTGACACATTCACACCAGTGAGAACCGGCTAAAAATACCAACCGGTGCCCTTCTACGTGCGACAGAGAGGACGGACATCAGTCATTTAAGGGAGTGACCCGACCGCGCGCCCGTCGCCAACCGAGAGCCGAGAGCGCGCTGTCAAACCTCTCTAGACTTTGGATTATGAAACTCAAACAGCGACCGCACTGACGGTGCGAGAATCTCCCGCTTGCTTTTCAGCGCTGTGACTTTCTTCTTCACCTTACAGAAGAGGAGACCCGCCCGGGTGTGAGTGGCAGGGGCTTTCTCCAGCCAGGATTCAGAGATAATTGTCACACGGAATCCTGAGGATAATAACTGGCGAGATTTCTGTGAGGATGTACTGGCGTGTGCTCTGCGTGACTCTGACGGGACTGACCGTGGCTCGCGCGCTAACGGGTGAGTGTCTCCGCGCTCCGTTATGTGCCTTACCGTCGTTTGTTATTGATGCTCACCTGTAGGGCTGCTGTTTCACGAATAGAAACCGTATTTGATGAGAGGAGAAATCATTCGTTACACACTAGCCAAGAAAATGAATTGCTGTGAATAAGTTCGAACCAGCGTGTTTCACTGTAAAAAGTGAAAACATAAAGTTTGAATATTATTTAATTGTTTTAAACTATTGCATAGGTGTATTTTCTGATACTTAATTTAAAAAAATAAAAATAAAACCGGTTAATTTTGATATTTCCAAGCCTTTGCATTTCTTGTTTGTTCGTTTATCTGTTGGGTTTGTTTTTACTTAAATTGAATTTGTGTATGTTTATATTCATTTGTTTTGTTATTTATCTAGGCTATTTAATTGGTAATATGTGTAATGCAAGTATATTAGTCAAACCATGGCAGCACTTGGACGAGATGCCCCGTGTGTGTTTGTGTGTTGTATGTTTTATGTTTTAAACGCGTGTTCGCGCGCGCGAGAGAGAGTTGGGTGTGTGTTATCAGACTCCAACACCCAGACACAGTGGCATATCTGCTAAAAACGCCTGCACACCCATAAACAGTGACCCTTATGCCACTGCCTGTTGTGTTCAGCTCAGATACATTGATCGATTTCACGGCGCATCATCGATCCTCTGATCTGTTCGGTCGTCTGTAGTACAGCTAGTCAGATCAGAGCGCGCTCTGTGTAACATTATGGGTGTCGTGTTACCTTTGTGTAGTTTGTCACTAGTTATCTGTAGGCTTCTGGTATATGAGATGCATGTGATGTACAGTACTATGGCTGATTTTTAGGTTTTACACCCTGAGTTTTAACATGTTAAAATGATAAATGCACAACTCTGGTTTTTAGAAAGTCCCTGTGGTGGGAAAATCACTATCTCCAGGGCCGGGTATGTGACCTCTCCTGGTTACCCGACTGGATACAAGGTGAACCAGCAATGCACCTGGCTGATCCAGGCACCTGATCCACAGCAGAAGATCCTCATCAACTTCAATCCGCATTTTGACCTGGAAAGTCGGGAATGCAAGTAAGTCTGTCCTGGAGGAAAACGGGGCGTCAAAAATAATAGATCTCAGATTGTTAGTTGTTTGTGAGCTATTATCTTGGCATGTGTGTATCCTCTACTGAGTACTGGATTAGGCAATTGATTTTTTCTACAGGAAACCATGACTTGTGTTCCTACTGCTTAGCCATTTCTCCAGCTCATTACAAGTGGTCTTTTTTCTTCTTATACTCTCTCTGGTATCAGAAAACATCTACCTGGTTTCCAAGCAGATCAATTTGGCGGTCAGATTTCGAGGTGTGCCACCTGTTGGTTGAAAATGAAATATTTCAGATTTACAAAGCTAAATTTAGGAGGTGAACTAGATCTGTTTAAGAACAAACGTCCCGGGCTGTGATAATGTATCTGCATTTATCACTCAGAGGGATGTTTTCCCGAGGAAAACGGGGGGATGGTTTTCCCAAGAGGAAGTCTCCCAGAATGAGAAGAATGTGAAGAGTCAAAACAGAAAAATGTGAAACGCACATATGATTTGAGAATGCTCTGTTTATGGTTTCCATTTCATCAGCTTGATGAGGCTTCTAGCATCACATGAGTAATTAAGTTGATTGTTTTCTTAACGAGGAGGTTGACAGACAATGACATTAAATGATAGTGAGGCAGCTTGTTATTGCCTTGTGGCACATTTCAGTGGTTTAGTTAACAGCATCGGCACTCAAACACTCGCAAGGCTTTGTGTGGACTAAATCTCATAAATGAGATGGATTTGATGACTCTCTCTGTCATTTTAAACAGATCGTAAATGGGGTGTAAATCAACAGCTGTCAGTCACACAGAGTTGGCTTTACTATTGGATTGGATTTCAGCGCCAAGGGACCAATGAAAAGACCTTTATGCTGAATGCCCTGTTGTGGGACCCTGAGGGGGCATGAAAGAGCAACAGACAGACCATGACCATCCCTTTCTCTTTCAGTTCATCTTCTTTAGTGTGTGTGTGTGTGTGTGTGTGTGTGTGTGTGTGTGTGAGGGAAGAATGGCATGTTATCATTCTAAGCATACTATTTTTGAAGTGTGCAGTACATATACTAAACTTATATGCAAATAGAATAGAGATTCTGTTTCTATATACTCAACTTTTTGTGGAGAAAGAATATCAGATTGTCCTACTTTAAAATAAAAATGCACAGTACACAATCAAAGCACATTGCACATAAAAAACTGTATCCGAAACACACTTGCACTCAAATTCTTCTATAAAACATGTAAAAAAATCTAAATTCAAAACAAAAATCAAAACCACTGCATATAAAGGCAAGAATCTAAAGTCTTCTATGATGAATCAGGCTGAATCATCCTTCGTAACATAAACTCTGTCCTCTGGAGGTCATCAAATTTGGTGTTGGGTTTAAACAACTAATGCTTTAGTATGTTAAAAATAAACCACATTTTCGATCACACTTGATGTGTTTGTTTTGGATTGTAAATGTGCGAGATTCCAGCTGCAGATGTTTATCAAGCTTGTAACAACGATCTTTGAAAGTTTCCATGCTTCACAAAAAATACAAAAACCCGTAAGGAAGAGAGAGACATCTCTGCGATTTGTACAGATAGACAGATGAATAATTAATCAAGACTGTTCAAAACAACCATGTTCACCTTGAGCATTGGTTACTTGCATCCCTTTATTTTCTCCCAGATTTCCAAGGTCTTCCAGAACTTTCCTGCCCATTCAGAAACATTCAGTGGGCTTAAATGTTCTGTCTCAAAATACTAAAGCCAGATGCCAACATTAAGAGAGCGACTGTCAGTGCATGCGGTGGAATGTCTGGTGTGTTTTGGACAGACTACAATGAGTGTGAGTCTCAGAACAGGGAGGTTAATCAGAACTTCACTTTAAGTTGGACCAGATGCTGCTGTGTTGTTCTTGGACTGGCTTCAGTTTTTTAGCTATGGCAAAACTGCAGAGTTTATGATGAACATTATTAAACGAACCCTGCGGAAAAGCCCAAGAGACCACAGCGAAACAGTATTCATTCCTTCCTGCGCTCCACTGCAGAGAACAAACACATTGGTCAATCTAACAGCCTTTTATTTCGATATTAAATAGCAGAGTGGAGCTGCTAACACATGCATCCTATGAGGATGCTTCAGATGCTGCATAAACAGTTTCAGACTGGTGAAAACCATTCCTGTCTTCATTGAACTTTTAATTCCAAGTTGTAACTCAGACTTTATGATTGTATTGATACAAAAATAGGAGTGCCTTTAGTTTTAAATGTAGTAACAAAGCTCTACATATTCATATTTGATATGCCTTTTTATTATAGCCAGTGTTACCTAGTGCGCTTTCTTTATTCTTAGTGTGGTGAATTAAAGTAGTACTTAATTATTTTGCTGTCATCAACAACAAAGCTGCACATGGATCAATTTTGGCATTATGAGCGTTGCCATAGAAACAAATTATATCTGAGCCCGAGGATGTGAACAGCTCAAAGTAGAATCTCCAAGTTGTCATCTTGTAATTATAGTAATTCCCACATGGTTGGAACATGGCATTAATCTACAGAGCATTTTCTTAGGTACTCATTGATAAAGGTTCTCCCTGGACAAAAACTACACAATAAAGTCCATTGTTAATCGAGAAGGAGCAAACATACAGGAGCACATCGATGCTGAGAGATCAGATGTTTTGGTATCTGGTTCAGGAGTTTAGAGTCTGGCTGTTATAGTTTATGTTTTATAATGTGAAGGTTTATGTAGATTTTGTTTACAGTAGTAGTGGTATACTTGTTTTTCTAGTGTTTTGTAGGGTCAGTGTGTTTCTAGTTCATTCTTATCTTATCTGAGGGGATGTTGGAGATGGGGGTCCTACAAATGCCTGTGGCCCCAGACACTAATGTAATTAGTGTGAAATCAGTCACATATGTTCCTGTGGCACAACACACACATATACACATGCAAACACACATCTATATCCTTCACATAGACAGCGATGCAGTTCTCCCTTTCAGTTGTTCTAGTCGTTTTATGATGTGTATTCCAGGGGAGAAAACTCAAGTAGTTTCCTGCAGCATTCATGAAGATTGATTCCTCTCAGTCCCTCTATACACACACTTACAGAGTTGAAATAATGTTCATCATTAATGGCTTTGTTGTGTGGGAATGTTTTAATAATTCTGCACATATTAATCATTAATGACATAATGCTTCTCTCATTCCTCCTCTCTCTCTCTCGCTCTCTCTCACACACACACACTATTGATAGCACTAAGGCAAGCATCACTATTACTCATAAGTAATGTTAGAGATTTAAACAATGAACGATACCGTCCTGGCAATGTGCTAAAAACACTCAGAGCACCCTATAGCAACCACATAGCAATGTGTTAAAAAAAACGACTCCCTAACTAACTAACACCCTAATGACCACATAACAGCCACCATCAACACCCCAGAAGCATTCACCACTCTCTTGTCATGATTTTAATGACTTAATGTTATAGCCTATCGTTATGATGAATTATGTTTTATTCCTCATTATTTCCACCACTGTCTTTCAGAGTTTTACCTTTAAACATAATCAGACACGCACAAATCTTCTCTCTCCATTCTCATACATTCTCATTTATGAGAGGACTGAATCAGCTGCAAGCAAGCAGAAGCGAACCATTGTTTCTGACAGTTTCATTGTTGGTTTATTTTACTCTCAATAAGTCACTATATCAGCAGCTTTCACATCCTCCTGTGTGTCCTGCTCAATAGCAGGATATTTTTCAATTCAAAACCACAGACGTTGTGTGTTATGAGTTTTTGTTTTTGTAGAAAGAGTTGTTTTTGTAGATATGTTGTAATCACTGTTTCTCGCTTTCTCTTATCAGATAAAGCAGAACTACAGAACTGAATTCTCATTCAATTTATTAGAAACAAGCATAAATTTACAGACTCCTGTGTTTTAATCCAAAAGTCTGTATTAAATTTAGTTCTGTCAAATCGATTGCATCTAACACAACATTTGTGTACAATAAACTATAAATATATAAACCTTTTTATATATATATATATATATATATATATATATATATATATATATATATATATATATATATATATATATATAATATTATATAAATATATGTGTGTGTGTATGTGTAAATATATATATATGTGTGTGTGTGCATATATCATCAGATTGATTGCATCTAACACAACGCGTTTGTGTACAGTAAACTATAAACCTTTATTTTATATATATATATATATATATATATATATATATATATATATATATATATATATATACTATAATCATTTGTCACACACACACACATATATTAACAAACTTAGATGCAATTAATCAATTTGACAGCACTTATTAATTTTTTATTTTCAATATATTAATATATTATATTCAATATATTATTATATTAATATTCTTATTAATTTCATTTTAAAATTTTCAGTATTAACTAATGTTAATTAAATTAAATTGAATGAAATTATCACATTTCTTCAGGTATCACATTTCTTCTTTGTCAGAAGCTTAGAAATATATATATTTCTTCAAGAAGCTGGTTCACCTTTTTCTGGCAGGGTTCAAAGTTTATGATTCATTAAATTACCCAGATCGTCTGTCTAAGGGATGGGATTGATCTGTCTGAATGGTAGGAAGCATGCTTCGGCTCCCACAGAGGGTCACGTCGTGGTGAGAGGTCAGAGATCACACTGACCGTCAGTGTCTTGGGTTACAGGAAAGCAAGAGAGCACCAGTGTACTCAGAGGGGGTGTTGTGTGTAAAACCAGTGTCAGGTCAGCAGGAAATGCCTCATATTTCGGGTGGTTTTATTAGAGCTGTAGGAGATGCTGTAGGAGTCATCGAAATGAATCTAAATGAGTCATGCAAAAGTTATTCTAGGATGAAACTAGTTCTCAGAGTTTCCAGTTACACTGTCTATATGCACTGTATATTATAAAAGGCATTTCAAAGTTATTCATAATACATTGATATGTATTCAATATCACATAAAGCACTATAAAATTAAATTATATAAACATGACATATGGTGTTTTAATGCATTAAAATGCATAATTGTAAATATTTGTGTAATATATTGTATTTTTACATTTATGTGCATTGTATCAGTGTTTTACAAGTTATTAACAAGAGCATGAAACTGATTATAATTTTTCTTGTGAGGCATTACGAAAGTAGTCAAAGCATTAAGAATATCCATGTTTATTATTTTATCATATATCATATCATTTTATATTGCCCATACCTAAACAGAACACTTTTTACATGCATTCACTTGTGAAAGTATTACAGAGCACATAAGTACATGTTTGTGTGTTTTTGTGTGTGCGCAGGTACGATTTTGTACAGGTGTTTGATGGTGTGGATGAAAATGCTTCCTCTCCTGGGAGATTCTGCGGCAAAATCGCTCCATCTCCGATTATCTCTAGTGGAAACTCTTTACTCATCAAATTCACCTCCGACTATGAAAGTGCAGGAGCCGGATTCAGCATCCGCTATGAGATACACCGCACAGGTACCAGAAAAACACACACACACACAGTCAGAGATCTTATAATACACGTTCACACACTAAGACAAAGAACACCTTTTAATCAAAGTTTTGATTAATGTTTTAAAATGCTATTTGATCGTGTAGAGCGCATGCAAATATTCTCTGACATATACTGATCACTTCCTGTGGCGGTTCAGTGATACGTTACATTTTGTGCAGGCACTGAATGTTCCAGAAACTTCACTGAACCACACGGAGTATTCCAAACCCCTGGATTCCCTGATAATTATCCTAACAACCTGGAGTGCACCTTCATCATCTTTGCACCCAAGATGGCAGAGATTGTTTTGGACTTCCAGAGCTTTGATATGGAATCTGATCCATCTGCACCTGGGGGGGCTGTTTGCAGATTTGACTATCTGGAGATATGGGATGGATATCCTACAGGTAGAGATGGAAAAAAAATTGGGGGGTAACTTAAGGGTAAAAATAGTGCTTACTTTTACACTTCATGCTGAGAGCAGCAGGAAGTTTGTGAAGTCTTAAGGGCCCAGTATTCTCACTGCAATATTATTTTCCATTCTGTGCTTAGGGGTAAAGAAATTCCTTTATAGCCATACACTGTTAGCGAACATGTCGGCGCTGCACACACTGCTGAGAGCGGAGTAGATGAATATGTAAATTTGTGCTGCACTTTCCTCTCAATAACAAAATCAAAAACGACAGTAATGAGAAAACAGCAGTTAAGAAAGCATTTGATTTATATAGCACTTTATACAATAGACTACTTTAAAGCAAGCAGCTTTACAGTGTTAAATATGAACACTGTCTCTTTCAGTTAGAATTACAACGTCAATTTCTAGTATTAAGCAGCTCTCGTATTAAGTTTGTTCATGTTTTTACTTGTGTATGTCTGACCTTGACGAACTGAACCGAAGAAAAGATCCAGAGAAGATTTCCACATAAAAACGTCCTACCTATCACATAGTCACCACAGACCAATTGTTGTTCAAAGGTGTTTACCAGCTAGAGCGAACCTTTATGGAAAGTTTGCTTGGGCCAACTTTTTTGAACTCTTAAACAAACTTTGTTTTAGCCTGATTTTGTTCAAAATAACATCACACCGGTTTGTTCTTCGGATTCGCTTGAAGTATATCGGGACCTTTAAAGCCGAAGGAAAGACTTTTTTCGACAGAGAACAAAAGAGCCAAAGACAGACACAAATAAAGATACAAACAGGAAACTCAATCATTATAGCCCTTATCGTTATTAGAATTGTACAGCATGATGAAAGGCAGAGTGATTGATTGAATTGTGAATTGAATTGCTTAAATCTCTCTCTCTCTCTCTCTCTCTCTCAGTGGGGCCTCATATTGGTCGATACTGTGGTTCCAGACCGCCAAGTCGTGTGATCTCGTACACCGGAATTCTCTCTCTCACCATCCACACAGACAATGCCATCACCAAGGAGGGTTTTTCAGCAAATTACAGCATCCGAACCAGCTCAGACCCACTTCAGGAGCAAGGTTAGTGTGAGACCCTGGGCCTCATTTATAAAACATGCACTCAGATTTGAGTCCTAAATTGTATGTAGACTAAAATCCACGACAACATTCATATTATTAAAAACATTTTTTTTATGTGATAAAGTGCTTAGCACCACGTCAGGGTCTAAGCAGACGTACATACTTTTTTCTGGGGAATTGCAGGTATTTAGAAATCTAAGCAATTCTTGTTACTCACCATTCTCAAGTAAAGGATCTGAACATCGATTGATGATCTTTTTATATGTTAATGACTTTAACTAGGAGGTTTTTACAAGGTGGAGATCCAAAGCCATTCAGCTGCATACAGTTTCAAGATTTTTAAGACAATTTCACATCTGGAAGAGAGGTGTACATGCTTTTTGCGGCGTATGTTCGTCCTCTGAATCACACATATTCATATTTGAGAAATGATTGTAAAATTAAATGTAGGGCAGTTTCTACTAAACATTTTATAAATGAGGCCCCTTCAGTATCATTTAAAAGTGTTCTATTTCTATATCTGTATTTCTATTTTTCCATATAATATTATACTTGAACTGCTTTTTCCCTCCTCTCTCTGATTAAGCACTGCTTTTGATATTGTGCTTATAAAGCTTCTCTACATTAGTGACCTCTGTTATGATTCTTTGCAAGAGACATAAATAACAAAGCATTGTGAATGCATGTGAATTTGTTGTCAAGTCCAGTAATACAAAGAAGATATGTAAAATATGTCTCGACGACTGTGCCGCAACAACCATTAAAGTGTGTTCACATTTACCAGTGAGAGCGAAATCCAGGCATTTTAGAAGAAATCCACGTGATTGGAAATGTCACGAAAGGGCGAAATATTTCAGTCTTGGTTTGTTTGGTTTGAAAGTGAATTTGTGGTACTGACATTAGACGATAAAGTGGCCATTAAAATGTCACTAATGGGAGTGCACCTTAGTGAAAGTTCTTGTAGCTGATTAGTTTCAGGGCTTGAGTCACGGAGAAAAGCCTTTAGTAAGACTAATTTGCATTGCTTTATGGGAAAAGTAGGACACAGAACAACTTGTAAAATATGACCAACAGCAGGCGCTCGTGACAGTTTTCCTTCGCTCAAAACATTTGTATGTTAGAGAAAAACAATGCAAATTTAGTGATTACAATGCAAGTGATAAAAAAAATCACAAGGAACACAATAACAGAGAACGTTCTTTTTCAATTCACATTAACCGTCAAAAATGGTGGAAGTGAAAAAATCTAGCAAGCAGAGAAAGTGCCAGCAACCAACTTCTTAATTACAAAGAACGTAAATTATCATTAAAATATACGTTGACGAATCTCCGGAGTTACCAACAGGAGCTTTCCCGCAGCAACGGAAGATACATTGCGTCACACAGCCGTCACCTCAGCTCTGCCAAACAGTCTTGTGAGTAGTGATGTTTTTGCTAGTGTTTCAGTTTTTTTGTTATTTGTTTGCTAGCTTTTCCCTCCTTTTTAAACTACTATTTTGAGTAGCTGTGCATACTGCCATGTCTTATCTTTTAAGGGATAGCTTGGTAAGATTCCCCTCTCTTTTGTTAACATTTGTCACTTAAGATGAAGTCGTGCCAGTGATAATCCAGAACCAAACAGCAAGTGAAGATAAAATGCATCTTTACAAAATTAGGCATAACTCACGAGTTAGTTAATTAACATATAATGGCAACTGATTATTTTTCACAATAAAGTGTTCCTATTCCTCCCTAATATTACTATCGGGTTTTTTTTTATATATATGTAGACGACAGCATCCAGGTGACGCCTATAAGAAGAGGCTCTGAAACTGAGACACAGAAAGACTCTTCAAACAAGATTGCAATAAACCATATACTGGAAAAAAAGTATGAAGTATTGGTACTGGAAAAAGCAAAACTACAATTAGAAATACAAAAACTGGAATTGGAGAAAATTAAGCTGAAGTTGGAGCTGAAGAACCTTGGACATGAACTATAGATCTCATTGAGCTCTGTCCAAGAATTAATTCATCAGTTCATTGAATAAATCATTTCTAATTTTCCTGTTTACTTTACTGTCTATACTGTAGCAATGCTTTAAACTAAATTCTTATAGTTTATATTTGAATAATTCTATACTAGCTTTTCAGTTTTTACATATTTTCTTAAATATTGATTTGATAAATAAATCCATTTGTATAAAGAACATTTCAAAGTAGTCATTATTTTTTCTCAGTCAGTAAGAAAATGTTTTCTACATGTCCCAAAAGTAGTTGATCGTGGAGACCATTATGGCAATGGTTTCGACAATCTTTTTACAATTACAATGCTCATGTAAAATCCAGCCCAAATTTGTTTTCATCTTTAATGTCCATTCACACCAAGAACAATGAGTATATAAGTGTCTACTCTAGTTCACAAAATCATTCTGTTTTGTTGTCTTTAAATCTTTAAAGCAGGATGGATTCTGATTGGCTATCAATGTTTTATTGTTATTCAGCTGGAAACATCCTTCTCAAAGTGATTCTAATAATATAATTTATCTGTGCCATTATCATTATAGTTGTGGTGTGGACTCGACTATTCTTTTATATTTAGAACAATTATTATAAGTAGATCTTTATTGTTATAGCTATCATCCTTGGTGTGAACGAGCCTTTAGACTCTGTGATCTCCACAGCTGGTTCTTCAAGCATTTGATCTTTTCCATGTCTGGGAATGCAAAATTTCAATTAAAGTCAACATGAAATTAAAATGGACAATTCTTGTTTTTTTTATAGAATATTGCTGTATTTATTATAAATGATTTAGCTGTTGGTGTTTTATTCATATTCCCTCATAATCTCAAAATAACTTCTGTAATTAATGTATATATTTAGTCAAAATAACCTCTTAAGGGCAGGGCAACCTGTCACTCACATGACATCACAGCCACTGTCTGACCATCCAATTAATTCCCGATGGACAAAATCAAATCCCACCCTACATTTTTTGTAGAGAAAAATAAGAAGTCGTTTCACTCGAATATATGTCAGTATTTAACCAGCGCTGATTTTACAATTAATATGAAATTTAAAATGAAATCTTTAATTTCGTTTCAAATTAAAATAAATATGGAAATTGTAGCTTGAAGTTTCATTGAATTTATTACCTTGCCATCTTTATCACTCATTCCCAGATTATGTTGTAGACACATATTGAGTAGAAGCCAGAGTTTTAAATAACCAGAGTATTAGATATTTTTTATTTCAAATAGCATGAAATGAAAACATTCATTGCAGGATAGAATTAGATAACATGAACATATATTCGCCTCTGGTCAATGTAAAGATGAGAATGGAAAGAGAACTGCTGATATTTCTCTGGTTTTCAGCTCACTCAGTCTGGGGCTTTTATTAAACCCATCTATCACTTTTTCAGCGAGTGACACACTAACTGAGACTGTTAGCAATAATGTGGCAATAATGTGCTTGATGGCAGTGAAGAAACACTCATGATCCTTTGAGACATGAACCCATTTCAGTTTCATGTGTGTGCTTTTAGTTCAGTGTAATAAAGTGCAAAGAGGATGTCAGATTATAATTCATCTTCATCTTACGGCCACACAGGGCAGGAGGGGTCACTATGGGTCACTACATTTGAGGCAAAACATGAAAGGCTAATATTAACTTCCTATTGTGAGGAAAGAGTAAATCTTACTCACTCTCTCTCTCTCTCTCTCTCTCTCTCTCTCTCTCTCTCTCTCTGTGTGTGTGTGTGTGAGAGAGAGAGAGAGACATGGACAGAATGATATTTAATAAATCTAACTTTTCTTGAATTTCTTTTCTTTTTAAAGAAGATTTTTTTACCCTGTCAGATACTGAGGTCCACTTCAAATGCCCTCAAAAGTCAGTTAAAATTTTGTGATGTGCTGTTTATAACTGCAACGACATGACACTGTTGGTCACAATACAGCTTTGTGTGTGTGTGTGTGAGTGTAGGTGAGTGCATGTCTCCTTTAGGGATGGAAAGCGGTGAAATCACAGAAGACATGATAACTGCGTCATCACAGTATAATCCCAGCTGGTCTCCACTGCGCTCCAGACTTCATTACCCTGACAACGGCTGGACGCCATCAGAGGATTCTGCTCGGGAGTGGATACAGGTACAAACACACACACACACTCACGACTGACTGACGAAAGCAGCCGACTGACACTAGCAGCTGAGGTATTTAATGTCCTTGTTAGCATGCCTGCCTTCCATGCTGGAGAATCTGGTTTGAATCGTAAGACCAGTTACATTTAGTGCCTTTGACCCGGATGGGAGTGAGGGATGTTTATGGAGGGTGAGTGCAATGGATGTAAGCCAATATGAGCTGTGTGTGTCAAGTAGGACCAAATACACACATTCCCATGTGGACAAAATAGAATCAATTTGATCCTGTTTAAAAATAACTGATAACGGTGCTTGTTGGTCTTGAATGTGTACTTGTGTTTGACCTTAAAGAGCTTTGGCTTTGTGGTTAGTAGATAGCATCATGAAATAGAGGGGCGGGGGGTTGTTAGAGTTTGAGATCAGATAGAGACATGTTGCAGGCCAGACTCGAACCTACGTCTCCTATTCCATCTCCAAATTGTTGTTGTCTTCAGTGTCACACGATCCTTCTGAAATCATTCTAAAATGCTGATTTGGTTCTCAAGAAACGTTTCTTATTATTATCAATGTTGAAAACATTTAATATTTTTAGAAACGTGATACATTTTATTCAGGATTCGTTGATGAATAGGATGTTTAAAAGAACAGCATTTATTTGAAATAGAAAATTTTGAAAACATTATATATGTTTTTACTTTTTCTTTACTGTAACTCTCGATCAGTCTAATGTGCCTTGCTGAATAAAAGTAGTAATTTATTTCCCAAAAAAATCGACCCCAGACTTTTGAACGGTAGTGTTTATATAAATCTTTGATTTAATATCCAATCTGTAGACATTTATGTGATAGATGTAAGATCTGCATTACCACTTTAGTTGAACAGGTTTTCCTTTCTCTTTGTTTCTACAATGAATTTGATTGACATGTTGTCATTCTCACAGCAGTACAGCCAGGATGGGTTTCCTCTCCGAAAGAGGACATTTGTGTAATGCTGCTTACACTGATAGTAGGCCAGCATTTCTGACGTTACCAGGAAAACAGACTCACATCTGGACAACACATTTAATTCTGACACATACAGACAGACAGACACAGAGAGAAAGAGCTCATTCCTCGGTATCTAAACAAAGGTTTTCTTTTTTAGCAACAGTAGTGAGAACTAGAATTTAAAGGTCATTGCTTTCCTTTGAGCACGATTTTGACTATTAAGTATATGGAGTTATATGTCTGCTATTTAAGACTATAATTAAGTGCATACAAAAAAAGCCATTTGTGTTCTTTTCAGAGCTTACAGCCACTAGTCCTCTACATTCATTGTAGACATTATATTCATTTGGCATTTAATGGAGGGGAAAAAATAATGGCATGAGGGTGAGTAGACAATGGGCAGAATTTTATATTTCTGTTGGAGTCATCACCCTGTTGGTGACAAGCACATCGGATGTGTGAATTGAGGCAAAACCGCCGTGGCACATAGGGTGTCTGCGTATCTGGCGAGCAATGTCAAAGCTTTTTTCAGAGACGGATGCTCCATTTTCACTTAGATGGCCTCTTTCTTTCTTCTCTCAAGCCATCTGTCTTCTCTGTCCAACATCTTCATATTCCTGCCTTTAAACAAGTGATCCTTGTCCCGGGGCATTTTTTGAATCAAACTATGTCTTGTCTTTTGGCCTCAGCCTGGAAACTATCCCAAGAAAGCAAAGCAACACAAGGGTCAGTAGAGTGCCGTCTTCCTTTTTCCTTATTCCTCTTCCCTTTCCTGTTTAAATTCTTTACTTCTCTCTCACACACACATGCACCCACCAATATCCTGTTTTCTACAAAAAGTGTCCATGTTTGTCTTAGATCCTGGCATTTGAAGGGCTGTGCTTCTGTCCTGCCATTGTTCCCTCGTTAAAGGTCGTTAACACTTGTTACAGCTTGTTAGTGTGGCTGGCTCCAGTTGGCAGCTCCAAAGCTTCTGATGCGACACAATATTGAAAAGCAATTAGCCTCATAATACCTTCCTGTTCAGAGAGAGAGAATGAAAGAGAGAGAGAAAGGGATGGCAGCATCTGCTCACCGAGACTTGGGTGGAAATCAGTGGGAGAGAGATGTGAACTTTTGTGCCAGGATTGCTTGTATTGAGCCAAACTCTCTCAATAGCCTATTTGTGCACACTTCTGTTGCGTCAGTTGAGTTTAATTTATCTCAAGAGTCATGCACGCACACACTCAAGAGGCAGACAATAACTGGCAGGCTAGATTTAATGCAGGAATTGCGCCACGACAACATGATTTGTCATTCTGATCGAGAGCATGTGTCGACATTTCTGTGACCGTGTTTTAGTGTTATGCGATCATTATTGCTGTAAGGTTATTGAAGGTTACTAAAGCCTTAAAACAGACTTCTTGTAATCCTTAAAGAGGGAAGGAAATTGAGATTCTCGGAACCTGAAACAATAAGACTATGATAGATGCTTCTAAATTTTGAGTCTGTGTTTGGTTTCGTTGGAGAGTTATTGTTGTTTTAAATGAGTCAGATTATGACAGAAGACTGTGTTTGAGTGCCAGTATGGACATAAGTGGTAAAAGTTCTGTTTCACACACAAGAAATGGGATTAGAAAGTTCAGTGTGGTCATTTGCTGGCACATTACCTGGCCTAACCTATAGATAATATCTAAAACAAAAAAATATCAAATAAAGTGAAATGAGAACTGTTTCATTTGAACAAGTGGGTGCCAAGTCTTGTTAAATTGTATAAATTTGATAATTGAATCTAATTTGTTCAAGGTGTGGTTGAAGTCATACTTTTACAATGGGAACCGCATGTAATTTAACCATATCCATATAGCCTTCGCACTTTACTTACTGTGTGTGTGTGTGTGTGTGTGTGTGTGTGTGTGTGTGTGTGTGTGTGTGTGTGTGTGTGTGTGTGTGTGTGTGTGTGTGTGTGTGTGTGTGTGTGTGTGTGTGTGTGTGTGTGTGTGTGTGTGTGTGTGTGTGTGTGTGTGTGTGTGCAATGAGGACCCCAAGTATTCAGGCCTCAGGCCACGGCCAATACATTATGAAGACATGCCGATGTCCTTGTAATTAAAAAAATGCTAAATACTCAAACATACTAAATTATTTTTTTATGAAAAAAACAAATTTGTTTTCACAAAAACAAAAAAATCTCAGCACAAAGGGGAAATGTGGGGACTTTTTTTTTATCCCATGAGGAAAACAGCTTATAAATCAGACTAAATTATATTTTTTTTAAATGTGAAGTCCAGTCTGTGTGTGTGTATAAGATTCATAAATCCTCTGAATTTTGTTTTTTATATTTTGCTTCTCAGTTGTTACCCAACATAAACCATATAAAACATAAACACCACAGAGAACATTGGATGTGAAAATTTCATGGCTCCTAAAAACTATCTTTCTATAAAATATCATGAGATTTACTACAATCAGAGTCATGGGAGATTGTGATCTCTAGATGCAGTGCTGTGTAGTTTACCACGGTTTTTTGGTGATTTAGCAGATTTTACTATAGGAACTAGAGGAACATTTGTCACTTCACTCCCTTCGAGGGTTTAAACTCAAACTTTTGAAAATCTGCCAAAGCTTTTGACTAATAAGCTACTGCCAGTCCATGAAGCATAAAGGGTGTTTAGTACCACACTGCTTTGATTAAATTACCAAAACATCTTAAAGTAAGCTGGAAACCAAAAGGACTGTAAGGTTGATTCAGTGTTGTTTGTGCTGCTGTTTAGCATACATCTGGTTTGCCTGTGATTTTGGCTGGGCTGATAATCCCTCCTACTGTGGGTGGAGTCAAGACGGTGGCGAAGGAGCCGAATGGCATACAGAAACATGGAAACCCAATATGTGTATGTGTGTGTGTGTGTGTGCGTGTGTGTGCGTGCGAGCGTGTGTGCGTGTGCAATTTTAATCTGACTCAACATGATGTTACCGGATCAAATTTTTTTGTTGGTACAAGAAGAACATTCTTGTCATTCTTCATAGCTTTAACCTTAAACATACCCTCCAAAAGCAGAGGGAATCCCAGCTTTGAGCCTAAAATCCTGATTGTGTGGGATTTTAGGAATGCTGTTCAATGAGCAACAAGGACGCTGATCCAGGAACATGTCCTACTTTGGTAAATCATGTTAAGCTTTTAGCCTCTCTGTCCAGACAGTGAATTGCAGTGCTGCTATGTAGTGAACACATCGTAGATCACACTAATGATCTGACAGTGAATCAGTGCAGTATGTCTGACTGTGATTATCTATCAGTTACATGACAACTCCTCCAACACAGAGTACAAAACAATACATTCCCACACACATAAACCAGAGAGCAACAGCCCTTTTCTTACAATCTCTTTCTGTCTCTCACAGGTGGACTTGGGTTTCCTGCGGTACGTGACGGCCATTGGAACTCAAGGTGCCATATCAAAGGAAACAAAAAAATCATACTATGTCAAAACGTACAAGATCAGTGTGAGCTCAAATGGAGAAGACTGGATAATCCTAAAAGACAAAACCAAACAGATGGTGAGTATTTATTTATCTATTTATTGTGCTTAGTTTCTTAAGCACAATAAATAGTTTTAATTCAACAAGGATGCACTGATTAAAAGGGAAGTAAAGACATTTATAATGTTACAAAATAAATCTATGCCAAGTAAATCTAAATTCAAATAAATGTCGCGTTTCCCACACAAATATTGACAATAATAAGATAAGTTTTTTGAGCACCAAATCAGTATATTAAATAATATAGGATAATATAACAGTATAATAAAGGATAATATAACAGGAGAAATGATGCTAAAAATTCAGCTTAGCATCTCAAGAATAAATTACATTTTTTATATATACAGTGGAGTTCCCTTATCTCGAGGCACGGTTAACTCGCCAATACTATTATGTCGACGATTTTGAAGTGGAACCGCCAAACTCCCTATTTGTCTCAGTATTTTCTTGTTGGTTATGTCGATTCCTTAATGTCGCCGAAATCTAGTATCTCGAGCATAAATGAGAGACAAATTATCCACTTCACATGGGTATTTCGTGACTCATAAGCGTACCTAGTTCACTGCGCATGCTGAATTCAGAAAGAAAACAACTTAGACTGGCTGAGCACAAAGATGTCGACGATGCAGTGGTTCACAAATACACGAGCAACAAACCTTCCCGTCAATGGTCCCTTGCTGATGGAGAAGGCGGACATTCTTGCTGCAAAGAATTTGACTTTACTTTAAAGCAAATCCGGGGTGGCTGAATCGTTTCAAAAATAGGCACACCATTGTCTTCAAAGTGATTTGTGGAGAGAGCGCTGCGGTTAAAGAGGAGCAAGTGGATTCGTGGCTTAAGACTCAAATGCGCACAGTTCTGGATGAGACTGAACATTTCAGCCGATCACTTCATCAAACAAATTGCGGCAACACTGTTGTGTAAAAAGAAATCAAAAAGACAAGCATCTATATTCTCATTTAATCTCATTTTTCTCATTTACATCATGTACATTTTCATTTTTCTTTCTTGAGGGTTGTTATCTTTGGGCTCTGACAGCTGTGCTGCGCTTCCACTATCACTCTGACAGCTGCGCTGATAGGCTGTCTGACCTGTCAATCATGCAAAAAAACGTGATTGGCTGTGCTGCCATGAGGGCGGGCTCTTCTCTTAAAGGGAAGAGCGCAGCGCAGAGAGGAGAGAGGGAGAGACTGCTTTTTCTTTTTTTTTGTTCTGATTCTGACTTGTGTTTGTTTTCTTATTGTGTGAATTTCGCACACAAGCACTGTGTACGGATTATCTGCATCTGAGGGTTATATGTGGGGAAATCGGTAATATAGTATATGGGTTGTATGTTAATATATGTAATATGATGTATGTGCTATCTCGCGAAATGGTTATCTCGATGCTTTTCCCCGACCCCCGACGCCGTAGACATAACCGAACTCCACTGTATAATTAAAATGTATCAAAATAGAAAACAGATATTTAAATTCTAATATTTCACAATATTGCTGTTTTTACTGTAAAAAAAAATTAGCCTTGGTGAAGATAAGCGATTTTTAATATAGTTATTATTTTTTATAGTTACGTTTTTTATTTGATTTGATTTAAAATTAGCATTTATTTTGTTTATTGTTTTTAGTTTATATGTATTGTTTATTGCTTTTGACTATTACATGCACATTTGACTATTTTTGTCTTATTGATTGATGGTTTGGCAGTTTTGTGTGTAAAATGCATTGAAATTGAACAATGGTTAAGAAAAGGAGAGGAAAGTGATACATATGTTGTCTTTCTCTTTTTTTCAGGTGTTCCATGGAAATCAAAATCCCACAGATGAGGTACGCGCCAAGCTGCCCAAACCCACCCTCACCCGTTACCTAAGGATACGACCTCTGACCTGGGAACAGGGCATCTGCATGCGTTTCGAAGTGTACGGCTGTAAAATATCAGGTATCCCGTGACACACATTCCCGGCAGTAGTGCGTTTCAACCATGATGTCACTATGAAATCCCAGCAGTGGTTTACAGCACTCATAATTCCCCTAGATTCGCTCACTCTATATGTGTAATCATTAGAAAATAACTGCTCTCATTACTCACTGACATAATTCTGACATGAAGAAGTGTGTGTGTTTATATTAATAAATCCTCACCATTACTGAGAGCTAGAGTCAGACAGGAACTAGTATATATGTCTGTTTCTTTTGGTTCAAAATATTGGTACTTATTTCATGAGGGTAACTCACATTCGCGCTCTCTATCCTTCTTGCAGATTTTCCATGCTCCAGCATGTTAGGTATGGTTTCGGGTCAGGTTTCGGACTCTCAGATCTCAGTGTGGCCATCTGCAGAGAGGGGCTGGCTCCCTGAACAGGCCCGGCTGCTGACCGGCCGAACGGGCTGGGTGGTTGCTCACCCGCAGGGTCTCGTGAAGAACCAATCACTGGAGATAGATCTGGGGGCCCAGCGGATGGTCACGGGACTCATTCTCCAGGGAGGAAAATACAGAGATGTGAATATTTTCATCAAACGCTTCAGAGTTACATACAGCACGAATGGAACAGACTGGAGTTACATACAGGAGGAGAAAAGCAACAAAGTGAAGGTATTGCATGTGTAAAGGCACCAAGAATGATAACTGTATAAATGACTATAATGTTATTAAACATTAAAATGCTCCAGCTCATGAATTCTGATTGGCTATCAATGTTTTTATTGCCCTTTATTCTGAAAATAATTCCAACAATATCATTGCTGTGTCATTATTGTTAAAGTTGGGTGTTGACATCCCTATTCTCATACTTTAGAATCATACATTTTATTATATATTATATATATTTCCCATCCAGGTGTTTGTGGGAAATCTGAACCATGACACACCAGAAGTCCGTACTTTTGAACCAGTGCTGATGCGTTTCCTGCGTGTGTACCCTGAGCGCGGCTCTGCTGATGGCATAGGGTTAAGGCTTGAGGTTTTAGGGTGTGACCTGCAAGGTGAGTGCCAGCCAAACTAACCAGTCGCAGAACTGGTTCTCACGCTCTCTAATCTATATTAAAGGGTTAGTTCATCATTTTGGGGTGAACTAACCCTTTAGAAAGATTTTTAAATGATGAATAATATGTGAAAACGTCATTACACACCTACAATAAATTGGTTATCTGAACTTTTCAGAGCCCACAACATCTCTTCCCCTCACCACCACCATGGAAACTGCAGTATCTACCGTCTCCAGCGCTCCAGGGAATATTCCAGCAACCACCATTATTCCACCGACAGTGGAGAGTTGCGATGATGACGGCAACTGCCATAGTGAGGCAGTGACAGACTACGACACAACAGGTTAGATACACATACTTTAAATTCATGTTTTACATCATTAACATCTATCATGTTTATATTGATCTAATTATGTTGGCTAAACCATAACACTAACCAACTCCTTAGAGAAACATGGTATTTTTAGATTTTAATTAAGACATTATTTACTCTTTATTATTGCTGCTTTCATAATAGGGACTTTTGGGAGGTGTAATAATGTTGGTAATTTCAAGTTTTACTATCACTGTGGGACATTTACTTCTCCACAAGGAGAGCAAAACCTCACATACACAAACATACACACAGAGACAGACTATGACCCAAAAGGTTACAAACACAAACACCCACACAGTGAAACACACACCAACTACAACCCAGCAGGTTATATACCCTTAGTAAAACAGTAACATACTATGAACCATAGGTTACACATAAAACAAAGACAGACTGTGACGTATCAGATTACTCAAACACACAAATATGTAGTTATCATTTAAAGCTCACACAAAAACAAAGGGTCTCATTCACTAATAACTGCATCGTATTTATACGTACAGGAGAACTTCTCACAAGAAATTTCCAGCTAATTCACAATGCATGCATATGCATACACACATTATTTGTTCTTAACCTCGTTCTAATGTTAATGAATTTGGAATATTGAGCGACTACGTGTTTGAAGTTAGTCATTTGCATAAAACACACTCAAACCATCTCCATATAAGGGCTTTCTACACAACAAAGACACAAAGACTCAACATGAAACAAACACATAAACGCTCAGAATTTACAAATGGAATTTGTATGTCATTAACTCTTTAGCTTTGACTTTGATAGCATTTTCTGCTATTTGTTTTCCATAGAAACTGCAATAGCAGAGCCATTTCTGGACATGGAATCAGTACCTGGTGAGACATTTCTCATGTCATTTGAATTATGTTATAATGACCATTAATGTTTATTGTAGTTATATTATGTACTAGCATAGCACACAGATGAGCTTAATTAGCCTGATAGCTTAGCTTTAACACTACGCATTTGCACGTACCCTATATGTATTCACAATTATTATCATTATTATTTATGTCAAATTAGTTTTATTATGCACTATATAGTCAACAATTCTATACATTTTAAGTTGATGTAATTTGTGTATACTTAGTATAAGTATTAACCGATTGGTTGCTTCAGATCTGAGGGAGGACTTCATTTTTCAGGACATTGGAACATATTTTGGGGGATTTTCAGTGTTGGGCACAAAACAAAATCTTTACTGCCCTCAAGTGTTATGCTGCATAGTTACATGTAATAATCTGCAGCTGTGTGTGTGTGTGTTATTCAAGATATATCCTCTGGAAACAAGATTTTATATTTTGCTTCTCAGTTGTTACCTAACATAAAACATAAACACCACAGAGAACATTGGATGTGAAAATGTCATGGTTCCTAAAAACTACCTTTCTATAAAATATTGTGTGATTTACTACAGTCAGAGTCATGGGAGATTGTGATATCTAGATGCAGTGCTGTGCAGTTTGCAGTTTTTGGTGATTTAGCAGATTTTACTATAGGAACAAGAGGAAAATTTGCCACTTCACTCCCATCCTTTTGAAAAACCTTTTGAAAATCTGCCAAAGCTTTTGACTAATAAGCTACTGCCAGTCCATGAAGCATAAAGGGTGTTTAGTACCACACTGCTTTGACTAAATTACCAAAACATCTTAAAGTAAGCTGGAAACCAAAAGGACTGTAAGATTGAATCAGTGTTGTTTGTGCTGCTGTTTAGCATACATCTGGTTTGCCTGTGATTTTGGCTGGGCTGATAATCCCTCCTACTGTGGGTGGAGTCAAGACGGTGGCGAAGGAGCCGAATGGCAAATAAACAACAACAGCAAACACTCTGATCACAAACTGCCTAATCTGGACCACGCAGGTAAGAGATTACTTGAATTTTGATTAATAAATTCCTAAATGCAAAAGATTGAGATAAAATGCTTATTTGTTGCGATTGCAGGATAAGAGAGTAATTGAATAAACAAGATGCCCTCCTCTCCTCTGTTTCAGGAATGCCTCATAACTTCATTTACGCAGCTTCTAACAGAAATGCACAGACTGAGATTCAAAGAAAGGTCGATATGGAAACAGATGAAGAGCTGGCGAGAAAGGGAAGGGTGGCGAGGCTAGCCAGCTTGCCGGTCACAGCCCCAGATTCAAATCTGTGCATGTCTTTCTGGTACCACTTCCCTGAGAAACACACAGGAACTCTGAACATCAAACAGAAGATGGAGCAAGAAAAGGAGGAGAGAGAGGACTCTGAGCTCCTTATCCGCTCTGTCAGCGCCCAGTTGAAAAGCAGATGGAGGGAAGGAAGAGTTGTGATTCCCAGTGCCGAAACACCTTTTCAGGTACCGATGCCCACTTTATATTTACATTTATGCATTGGGCAGATGCTTTTATCTATTGCATTCAAGGTACATAATGACATCTTGGTTTCCCCCGTGACCATGACGTTGTGAGCGCCACGCTCTATTGTTTGAGCTACATGAAAGTTGAGTGTCATTATTACAACATGATACTAACTCTTTTCCTGTTTGAAAAGGTGATTATTGAGGCACAAGTGGATCCTACAGAATCTGGTTTCGTCTCACTGGATGATATAAAGATACTGGATGAAGTGAATCCTGAAGAGTGCAAGGGTATGTAAAGCCACACTCCTTCTGTTTAAGCCCCTCTCTTTTCTGTCTGGACTGTTTTCAGCCTGATCACATACTTTCTAGTGACCTTAAAGAAAAAAAAAATTGTTATTTACTCATGCAAACATTTCTCTCTTCTGCGGAACATGAAAGAAGATATGTTTTCTCCGTAGGCATTTTCCAAAAAATCTATTTAAGCGTTCTTACCCTTGAACCAAACCGATCAATCAGACCTTTTTAACATTTATATGTTGAAAATGTCTCTGAGGATTCTGAATGAGAATTCATATCCTTGAGTGTGTTTGTGTTTCAGACCCAGAGAACGAAGGTGATGAAGATGAAGTTGATGAGATCGGTAAGACCCTTTTTTTTTGAAAAGCATTATAATAAAACCCAATTTCATGATTTTTCAATATTTTTTCAATATTTTATTCCATGGCTCTCTAATTTGCAAACTATTTGTAATCAGTACTTATGTCTTATTTTCGATTAAAAATATGTTGAGATACATTCACCACAAAATATGAATACAATAGCACATGGTTTTAAGCATAAATATCCCTAAAAAAAAATTGTTTTACTGATACATATTTAAATTAATTGCTAATATATGCTAAGATATATTCTCTGTTGTTGATTTTTGTTCTTAATTACCGCATTTTCCCGCATATAACCCGCAGGCGCAGATAATCCACACTCTCATATAACCCGCGGGTTTTGTGAAAAAATAAAATACAGCAGCACGTCCCTTAAGAAGCGATTCTACAGGTGTTGATCATCAGATGAGACGAGAAGAGCCTGCCCTCATGGCAGCACAGCCAATCACGTCTTTTTGCAAAAACCCAAACATATATATTTAAATATTATTAAGTGTAAAAATTTGTGGTATAGCCCACACCCTTATATAACCCGCACCCCCGTGTGGTTTGTAAAATCTGGTATAACCCGCGGGTTATATGTGGGGAAATACGGTACATTATCTTGTATCAAGGATGGATAGATATTTTTGATGGAAACATCAAAACTACATGCTAAATGCTATACAATTCCAGTCCTACTTCAGGGTCCTGATCACCATTTTTTGTCATAATGACTGGCCGATTCTAAATGATCTCTCATATAATAGACTTGTGCTTTACGATGTAGGTTTTGCTCAGACTTTCACAATCTCTGTCTTTTTTTCTCTACAGTGAACTGTGATGGCTCTGACAACACCCTGTGGAGTCTTGGACGCGGCTCCATGCTGAAGAGTTTAGACCCCATCTTGATCACCATCATCGTGATGAGCGCCGTGGGAGTCCTGCTGGGCGCAGTGTGTGGGGTGCTGTTCTACTGCGCCTGCGCTCACACTACAAACAGAAACCTCTCCGCTCTGGAGAACTACAACTTTGAGCTGGTGGACGGAGTCAAACTAAAAAAAGAAAAACTCAATGCACAGAAATCTTACACAGAGGCATGAAGAATGCTCGACGAACCCAGGAAACATTTGCTGGAGGAACTTTTTTAGAACGTTGTTACGAAGTTTCTCAAGGTCGAGACTGAGCGTCATTCTCAGGACGAGGGACTGGCCTCTAGAGGGCGCCTTGTATAGATTGTACATTCAGACGATGATTGTCTACTTGTTTGTACATTTCTTGCTGGTGATGAGACCAAGACAAAACTATGTATCCTCTCACACAGTTTTTTCTACAAACCCCTTTTTCAGAGCTGTGTTTATTGTGCTTGTTTATGTTTAGAGGCGTGTTTGTTCAGTTGGTGACTCACACTTCATTCCAATGGTGCCTTTATCCGTGTTTTTGTTGCCTTTTCACACATGGATTCCTGACAGACAGATTTGACAGACAGACAGATTTGCTTTTGAGCACAAACTGTTCACAGACACGGGCCAATACAGGTCAGAGGTCAGTGTTTAAAGACGTAATAAAACAGCTAATAGAGTGCTGCAGGGAAGACGTGTTTTCACAGGCCAAAACCATCGTCCTGAAGTCAATGGGTGCGTCCGAAATCGAATACAGTAATACCTCGGTTTACGAGTTTAATTTGTTCCAAGAGTGAGCTCGTAACCCAAAATGCTCGTACACCAAAACAATTTTCCCCATAAGAATGCACTAAAAATCACTTGATTCGTTCCACACGACCATAAATGCCCATTTGAAATATTTTTTGGGTTTTACCATATTAATTACAGATAAATTATAACCATTAAGATCTTATATAAATAGTATTTAATAATTGACAATTAAACTCTAAAAATACTTGACAATTTACTGTAATGCACTTCAGCTTTGAGCAGCGTCTGTTGGCGTGAAGGAGATGAGAGAAGGGGGGAGGGGGAAAGCAAGGGAAAACACAAAACCAAGATTCAAGTGCAAATGAGTGAATTTATTATAATAATGCAGAAAACAAACAAAGTGATAATCCAGAGTGAAGGTCGTGGAACATGGGAGACGGGAGACGCGAACGAATGCGGGAGATGTGGACGAATGCGGGAGACGTGAACGAATGCGGGAGACGTGGACGAATGCGGGAGACGTGAACGAATGCGGGAGACGTGAACGAACGCGGGAGATACAATGCTCCTACACCGATTTGACTTTCCATGATCGTACACCGATTTTCTTGTATACAAAGTCACTCGTAAACTGAGGTATTACTGTATTTTTTTACTATGTAGTGTGTGAACATCAGTACGCCAACTTTCGATGGACACTTTACTATCCCGTTATGAAATAATGGGATACGAATTACGAATAGAAGTTAAGCAACGCAACTTACACTAGTAAGTCACATGACAGTAAGGACATGGCGGATGTAGCATGTCTGAAATTCATTCACACCCCCCATATTGATACTATTGAACATACTTTTTTTAATGGTCGTGATTTCGGATGCAGCTAATGGGATTTTTTGAGTGGGTTTTTGGTTAAATGCTTGAAATAAGGTCTCTGGTTAACACAAGCTCAAGATGTTTTCATGTTTTATTCTACTTATCAGTCTTGAAAAAGGCAGTTGCTAAAAAGTGGCTAAATGGGACTACAGTGGTTGTTATTTAGTTATAGCCTATTTTTAGCTTTTTACCTCTAGCAATTGTGTTTAGTTTATTTGTGAATCTTATCAAAACATGTTAGAATCATAAACTTTTGTTGGTCACAGAGCTTATGTTCTACAATAATCCAAAAGCCAGTGGAAAAATCCTATTGAGTTTTTGGCGAGGGTGATTTTGGCCTGGCCTAAATTAATCGGGATGTGCGCATGACGTCAGTCTCAATGTTAAGTAGCTAGAAAGAGATTTTACATGGTTTATCCTCACTTTCTTGGATCAATGCTTTTTAAACTTTGGTAATGTGGAAATCGTTATTTCTTTCAGCTTCCCGTATGACATGTCTGTAAACTTGTGTTGTGTTGTCATGGTATCAAGTGACATCATATGTCAGAATGACATCACAATGTCTGCGGACCATCTGTTAGACTGGACCCCTCCTGATCAAGAGACGCTCACTCTGGGAATGTCTGGGAATGGAAGCGGAGACAAAGCAAATGAAGCATCTAAGAGCGCTAATGTAGAAGCATCTCCCTAAGGAAATGAATTACTTCTGAGGGATGCGAAAGGAACAAACAGATCCGTGCTCTTCAACATTGGCAGGACAATAAAGACGAGAAGTGCTGACAAAGGCATCTCGATCTATTTCACACCAATGCAGAAATGCAGTTTGTTTTCAGCAGATTGAAGGAGGTGTCAGAAACATTTCTACCACTCACATGAAACATGAACCAACGTATGTCATTTTGCACTGAGAATTATATTTAATGAAAGATTTAGATGGGTATAAAAGTGTTAACTACTTTAAATTGTAAGGAGAAATCCAACTGTCAGTGTAACAGCTCACTTTTTTTAATGCTATTTAAAATGAAATGGTATTTTTATTAATTGTAATAGTTGTTTTTGTGTCCTGAGGAACTGAAATGACACTCAACTGTCTTTTCATCACAGACTCTCATAAGAAAAAACAACTCAGTTTAACTTGAAGTTTAGATGTTATGAAGTCAAATCTGTCTGGTGGCGCTTTCATATTCACAGGTCTGTGATGAACAGAAAAAAGACTGAAGACGGATGTTCCATCTGCATCAACTAATTCAATTTTCAGATTTATGGATTTCTCAATGACAATAACATTCCAAAGAGCAAAGTTAATAAAGATTTTATGAAGATTTGGTTTGAAATAACTGTCTCCAGTAAGGGAAGCTATGTGAATTTTTTTATTGCATCGTTATTTGTTTTCTAATTTCTCTTAAAGGGATAGTTCACCCAAAAAAATCTGTCATTTTAATCGCCCTCAAATTGTTCCAAACAACGAGTCAATGAGTTTCTTTCTTCTGTTGAACACAAAAGATGTTTTGAACAATGTTGGTAACTAAACATTTAAAAATTGTTATCCATACTATAGAAGTAGAAGAAATAAATTCATACAGATTTGGAACAACTTTAGGGTGAGTAAATGATGACAGGATTAAAATTTTGGGGCAAAACATCCTTTTAACATTAATAGCAGCAAACACTAGCAACAAAAAAAGCAACACTATAATTTTATAATGGTTAAATAAAAATTTTACTACATAGGGTAATGTGTTGCAATAAGAACTAGCTGTTCATTGGCAATATCTAAATCTTTCACAGCATATCTGTTTTTAAAATGTATTGCAAGTCATTTTATATTCATAGGAAAACTTGCCCCAAACTGGCCTTATGAACAAGAAAACCGTTTTTTAGTTAAATATTGACCCTTGTCAAGAATGCCGGTATGTTTTAATTGTGTTCACTTGTTTACCCTATCCAGCATTTTGTGTATATATATATATATATATATATATATATATATATATATATATAATGCTGGAATTTTAGTTCGGTAAAAAAAACATCCAAGTTTAAACATTAATCCCTGCTGGAGCTGGACAAAATACAGATTTGTGTAGTGGATTTTTTTGTGTGTCAAATACAATTTTACCATTGAAAACAGCCTCTTACTTCTGTCGGACATGCTGTTTCCGCTCAGTGCCGCTAGATGGCGCTGCTCTATAAAGTCAACGGGGTTGTTATTCTTTATTGTTGACACTAGAGGGCGTGAAATATCCATTTCTGAAACTGAACGTGCTCCCTACATCCAAGTTAAACCCATATGAAGTTTTGTGCATTTGAAACTAATGAATGAAAACATGTTCTTTAGTTAACACAAAAAAATTAATTACTTGTTTATATCACTAATAGGGACATTAGTGACACGGATATTGTTTTGAATGTTTGTTGTGTTGTCGTCATGGGAACACGATAACTTGAACTTGAGGAGAACAAAGTGTGGTTTCACATCCAAACCGCTGCTGCATGTGAACCAACTTCTTCTGCCTGTGAACCTCTGCGTTTGCATTTTGTGTGTATGTGTGTGTGTTTGCACATTAGCTCACTACTGAGAATATGTAACCGCTGTGCCACTTCCTCAGATAGACTGCCACAAAGAAACCCGACAAACCCAGCTCAGTCAGCTGACCTGTAATGAGGTTATTTATTTAGCCTAGAGACTTTTGTGTTATATATTTCAAACAAACAAAAATACTCACAGAAATCAGTAGCCACTGTGTGTCACATGTGTGCTTCCTTATAAGCTCTTTCTGAAAAGTGCTTCAATAGTAATCAGCTCTGATCGGCTACAGCGGGTGATGGATATGATCTTGTTATAGTTAACATTCATCGCTGTCCGTATGTAAACTGATTCACATGGTTGACATGTTTCTTTCCACAAACAGTCAAACTCCTAGTAGGCCTGCAGCATCATGTCTATCTATAGAATGATATGAATGATATGAATATCTATGTCATATCTCCTCTCCTCTCCTCTCTTCTCCTCTCTTCTCCCCTCCTCTCCTCTCCTCTCCTCTCCCAAGCCTTATTATTTTCCCCTCTCCCTCTTTCTCAGGAATGTCCTAAATGTGAACTGCTCCTCAACATCAAGCCAGATAAAGTCCAGTCATTCCACAGCTATTTTTAGATTAAATCCTTCTCCTTCTCAAAGATCTGTAAAAACACACATTAAAATCTCTTGTCGTGCAAGTTGGTCAGGAGAATGAAAAGCAAAACATTTCTCTCTCTCTCACACACACACACACACACACACATATATGTTGGTCTATCTATCACTCTCTAAGAGCATTCCATAGGTGGTTTTTATAATGTACAAAATGTATATTCTATCCATTAACCCTAACCTACCCATCACAGAAAACATTTGGCACTCTTTATATATATATTAAAAACATTTTTTTTACCGGTAAACACTGTTTGTTATGTTTTTAGCTATTTGGTTAATGAGGACACAGGAAGTATCCTCATAAACCATGTTTACGTTGTAATACCTGTCATTAAACACGTGTGGCCTCATAAACCATACAAAAACACACGCATATGTACATCTGTATATACTCTTAACTGAACCATATTCAAAAATGTATTTAAAAAGATGTATTTTTCGTACCCATGAGGAAAACAATTTATAAATCATATAAAACTATGTTTTTTGAAAATGTAAAAATTTAGAGTTTTCTATGTCTATGTGTAAGGGTATGATTAGGGGATACTTTGTACAGTTTTACACTACTATTAAAAACGTTATGTGTATGGAAAGTGCCCATAAAGTGTGTGTGTGTGTGTGTGTGTGTGTGTGTGTGTGTGTGTGTGTGTGTGTGTGTGTGTGTGTGTGTGTGTGTCTCCACAATGATAGTAAAACCTGAGATCACCTACCTTGTGGAGACCAGCCAACAGTCCCCACAGGGGGAGAAAAAAATTAAAAACATTTTTCCTTCCTTGTTTTAACTTTCCTTTAGTCCCTCAATTCTCCAGGCTTATTACTTCAAGCAACATTTTAAACTTTGTATTATGAGCACTCTCATGTATTTTAGCGTCTTCAGGATTAATAGCTTAATGTATTCCTCAAGTTGTAAGTCGCTTTGGATAAAAGCATCTGCTAAAGGAATACATTTAAATGTATTAATAGACTAAATGAAAATGTTTTTTGAAAATGTAAAAATGGAACAATAACAAAAAAGTCATCTGTGATGGGTCGGTTTAGAGGCAGGGTTAGTGTAAGGAGGTAGAATATATAGTTTGTATAGTATTACAATCATTATGTCTATGGAATATCCCCACAAACATAGCAAAACCGAGTATGTGTGTGTTTATGT
Organism: Rhodeus uyekii; assembly: GCA_037043235.1. Lineage (NCBI taxonomy): Eukaryota > Metazoa > Chordata > Actinopteri > Cypriniformes > Acheilognathidae > Rhodeus > Rhodeus uyekii. Next base: position 4,922,441 of record JAWRVZ010000035.1, read on the forward strand.
GTGGTTCGGGTAAACCCTACATTATAGGGACAAAATGTGAAAATGTCAAAACCAAATTGCCATAAAGAAAACAGCTTATAAATCATACTAAATTAGGCTTTTTAATTAAAAAAAAATTATTTAATAAAAGAAATGCTGAGTGTTTTCTGTGACAAGTAGGTTAAGGATTATCGGTTGTGATGTACAGTTTGTACAGTATAAAATCCTTGTCAATGGAAAATACCCATAAACATGAAAACTCTGTGTGTGTGTGTGTGTGTGTGTGTGTGTGTGTGTGTGTGTGTGTGTGTGTGTGTGTGTGTGTGTGTGTGTGTGTGTGTGTGTGTGTGTGTGTGTGTGTGTGTGTGTGTGTGTGTGTGTGTGTGTTGTGTGTGTGTGTGTGTGTGTGTGTGTGTGTGTGTGTGTGTGTGTGTGTGTGTGTGTGTGTGTGTGTGTGTGTGTGTGTGTGCGCACAATGCATTGCGGTTCATATTTTCACACCTTCAGTGGTTTGCATGCATAGTCAGATAACATTTTTCCTCAGTATCATAAGATAACTGGTGAGTAATGGCGTCTAATCAGTCAAATTTATTTGCGAGCGGTAGCTACACACCGGAAACAGTCCAGAATTTTCTCTCTGACTGATCCTGAACCAGCAATAAACCCGAGTTAAATTGGATTTGTACATAAAAGTAAAGAAAGGAACACTCTGTCTGTGAAACATTGAGCCTATAGTCGACCATATCTACAATGAAAACATTTTAGATAATATACGATATAGAAAACTAAACGACTAATGTGAGGAAGAGAACTTAAATGTTTCTTGTTTGGTTGTTTCCTTTCAGTTACATAATTTATTTAATATGAATTAATGTATCGTTTTGGTAAATTTGTGAAACAGCAAACGTTTCAGAGTCACTAATAACACAGTATGGCATCCGATAATAAAAAAAATCAGGTTTTTGTTTTTTATTTTTTGCTGCTCGAGGTGGGAAAAGTCCGTAAATTAACAGACAAAATGAGCCCGTGTGTAAATATGACCTTTATTCACAAAGTGATCTTATCTGTGAAAAAAATATTGTCGCCGTTATAAATACTCTTAACTAGATTTCTTTAGGGCAACTCGGAGACTGATTCAACTCCTCCACTAACACGACTCGCTCCGCTACATACAAAACGCTTGTCGCTGAATGAATCAATTTGTGAAATGACTCAAAAGACTCGGTTCACTCAGATGACTCAACTGAATCAAAATCTTCACAGTTGGGTCGCAGGGTGGATGGGGTGTTAGTGTTATTTCCTGTGGGCGGAGGAAGGGAGAGGCTGCTACTGCAAACCCATCTTATAGTCCACCGGTCACACACACTTTACCCATCCGGACCGAGGGCACGCCGAGACCTGGAAGGGCGAGCTGGACTCTCTGCCCGAAGCTACCCATTTATTCGTCTCAATATCCACGATTTGTTCGTTGTAGGCAAAGGGATTGTGTGCTTTAGTACTTTGTAACCAGCTGTTGATTCAAAGTGACCCACGGAAACAAAGGCTCTACGGGACCAAACGCTGTCGGGAGGGTTATTTCCATAACAAATGTATTTTTGAAAAGAGCGTGTGATACATTGAAGAATCGCTGGGGAACGCGTGTTAAGGTAAGGATCCCCAAAATATCGCTTTTTAATAAAACAACCGTTTTGTTGAATGGGGTATTTCTGACTGTCTGTGTAAACCAGGGATTATGAGCTTAAGGATTTGATCTGGAAAATGATCTTGGGTTACGAACTTTGGGTGGGGATCATGTCCCATCCATTTCACTTCAAAGGGCAGACGTGGATCTGCCCCAAACGTGCTTCACGGATCATATGCAAAAGTGTCCCTTCAGGCTATCTTTTTCAGACGTGTTATCTTGATCTCTTCTGTGTCCCCAAGCGTCTGTTGTAAGTCATGTGCGAGCCTGTGAGAATGTGAGGAGGGGCCGCCACATGAACAATGCTTTATTTGGTAGTTGCTTGTGTAAATAAATGCCTCCCTGGTAGTTGAAGAGATGTAGACGTTTTTTGTGTGAGTCATGATCCTGTTTGGGATATGCTGAACACATCAGACCTATGATGTGGCGAATGCGATCAACCTAAAAGAGTCATATCATTGTTTTTATAAACGCATCAGCTGGGAGAAGTTTGGCAGTCGATATGTGATGAAGAGTGACGTACTCGTCCATTGTGGTGTTTAGGAGAAATTGAATCATGCCATTTGTAGACACAGACAGATGTGTTATAGCTTTCCTATAACAAACTGTGATTCAAACAGTAGAGTGTGGAGCTTGCAACGCCATATGGTCGTGGGTTCGATTCCCAGGGAAAGCAAGAACTGGTTAGAATGCCAATGTGTATCTTGAATGCAGGGAGTCGCTTTGAAAAAGCGCCGGCCAAATGCATAAATGTAAATGTGTTGGATGCAATCGAGCCAATTTTATAAGCAAGGATCCCGCAGCGGATCTGCATTAAAACTCTCACGTTGGGTCACGTGGTCGTGTGGAAGAATGTTGTTGTATTTCTTGCCGGATGTCTTAAAGGTGCATTCACACACAAATAAATAATTTCACTAATTATCAAATTAATCTAGCGTATATTTAAAGTTATGTTCACTTACATTAAATCAAGATTCCAGCCTAATAAAGTCTGCGTTATTATCCTGAGCGGGTCGCCTCAACGGGCCAATATCACGTGACCAGTGAAATTCTTTTGCTCTTTAATTAATTCTAGCTAACTGGAAACGACACGTTCCTGCAGTGGCATTGATAACTGAAAACTGCTTCATGATGCTACATTCATGTCATTTGTCACTAAGAAGTCTCAGGCAACTGGTATGAAACTATGGAAGCTTGTTTCTGCCACAGAGTAAAAAATAAAAAAGGATATTGTGACTTATCTAAATTTTGACTTTGTCCGCAAGTTTACTCTTTGCAATTCTGAGTTTTTTTAACTTTAAGAGATACAAAGTCACGATTATCTTTTAAATTGTTTCTTATGCATGATAAAATAATTTTCTATATGTGTCGGCTAGCAAAATTAATTTTTGCACCTGGCAGATGCTTTTATCTAAAGTGACTTGCATCACATTAAAGAAGCACATTGACATTCTAATCAGTTCTTGCTTTCCCTGGGAGTCGAACCCATCACCTTTGCGTTGCAAGCCCCTTGCTCTACTGTTTGAGCTACAGGATAGCTATATGGAACTTATATACAACATCCTGGAAATCCAGCGAGTGAGAGAGAAAGCCTGTTTCCACCTGGTATTAAAACGTTTTTAGTGAACCGATCACAAGTGGTTGGCCAGTATGAATTACTGTTACGCCTGGTGATTCTTTGACCACTTTCGTTCAGAGACTCTGGGCTCTTTTTTTTCGTCGCACTCAACTACATCACTTTCATGCACGAATACTATTGATTGAACGTTCATTCAATGATTAGGCATGCAGCTGATGTGAATGAATATAATACTAGTTTTTAATGTAATTTTCTATATTATCAGGGGTCGGGATGTTCCCATCTCTTTACAATTAGTTATCCTGACAGAACCTACCCTTACAGAAAATGATAGTCTCTGCCAAAACACTGTTGTTACTACAATAAAATTGAGAATTTTGTGTCAGGCACTGTAAAAAAAAAAAAAAAAAAACAAGGGACAAAATCAGAAGCTTGGTACCCTGTTTGAAGGGAAGTCTGTGATTATTATGGGTTAATAGTAACAGTAACTATGGAAGCTATGATTGCAAAATCTGTAATTTGGAAAGGTTGAAATAAGGAATGTAAAATATTCTCAAAATAAACAATTTACACCGTTAAAAATGACAGAATACCAGTTCTATACAATGATTTTTAAAAATACTTTAGTTTTCACAAATAACTAGAAAAGTCACAGAATGTGGGTGGGAAGTATTTTTTTTTTTTGTAAGGACATATTGTTTTCAATTGTCTTTGAACAGAAAATGGCAGACTGTAGCTCATCCTGTGTGTGTTTGTGCATGTGTGCGCATGTTTGTGTCTAGGCAGGGCTCTGTTATTAACAGCAATGATTTTCACTGCGAGAGATAAGTGGTTGGATCTGAACATGTAAGAGGAATAGCATAAAGAGTCTGCGTTCAAATCTTTCAGTTTTGATCAGTATGTGATATAGAACGAAAATTATTCATTAAAATTCATTCTTTGATGTAATTAGTGATTTGTGGACTGACAAAGTGTTGAAAATGACATTCGATAATTATGATCATCACGTAAAAGAAAATAAACGGCAATGAATTTATCCACCAAGTGCTGAATGTTAAAGTCAGCATGAAATGAAAGTACATCTATTTTCTAAGCGCATGTCATAGGTCTTATTGTGAAAGACGCATTAATACACGTTTCTTTTTTTTCCTGATCATGTAACTTTTAAATAAAATGGTGAAAATAAGTTATCTCTGGTGACGAATGCAGGTTGTCTCCAATCATTTTCTTTTTCAATAACCTGTTATTACACTCAGATGTATGTCATAATATGGAAAAAATGCAACAACTTCAATGTGGATGTTCAGGGCCAGACATTATGCTGGCACACCTATAGAAGCAGAGCGGCATTATGTAACTTGCTATTGTGGATATGACGAACCAAGGTCAGCGTGGGTCATAAAGTTGAGTATAGAGATAGAATCTGATATGTATTCTATGCCTCAGATTGCCGCTTTGACTCACTTCCTGTCGCCCTCAGCTGTTATGACCCATTAACAATGAGACACAATGGGGGCAGGGCAGCCAGACATTGATAACAAATTGGTCATTATAATCTTTGGTCATTACAAGGGCCCAGAGCTAGACTTTTCTACACGTGTAAAGAGATGCATCTGCTGTAACAGTCACAGCTTACTGTGAAGTAGAAATTTGATTAAAATCTAGTTTAAAGCTAAAGTCTGTTATTTCTGCGGCACTAACCAGAATTATAAATGGATACAGTTTGTCAAGATATACTTTTATTTTGATGTGAGAATGCCTGGCTAGAAAGTTTGAAGCGGTTTAAAGAGCTTCATGGTTAAAGCTCTTTTAATCTTAACCTTCAATTAAAAGGATTGATGAAGGATGGATTTATGGATGCTTAATGAGTTACATGCTGAATAAATGTGTGTATAGATGGATAGATTTTTAGCACATTTAAAACATTAATAAATACAAATTTATATATATATACACACATTTCTATATATTTTAGCACATTTAAAATATATTTAAAACATTAATAAATACAAATTTAACACATTTATATACACACACATTTCTATATATTTTAGCGCATTTAAAATATATTTAACACATTATATACATTTGTATTTATTAATGTTTTAAATGTGTTAAATATATTTTAAATGCGCTAAAATGCATAGAGGTGTGTGTGTGTGTGTATATAAATGTGTTAAATATATTTTAAATGTGCTAAGTTTGTATTATACACACACATTTCTATATATTTTAACACATTTAAAACATTAATAAATACAAATGTATATAATGTGTTAAATATATTTTAAATGCGCTAAAATATATTTAAATTTGTGTGTGATATATATATTATATATGTTTGTATTTATTATACACACACTTTTCTATATATCGTAGCGCCTTTAAAATATATTTAACACATTTAAAACATTAATAAATACAAATTTATCACATTTATTTATATATGTACACAAAAACATAATTAGAGTTGGGGTTTAGAGTAAAACTGTTTCTCAAACACTGCTCCAGCTGCCATTGTTCTGAAAGAAGTTCCACCCAAAACTCACACCATTAGTTGATCTAGAACATAGGTGTCAAACTCAAGGCCCGCGGGCCACATCCGGCCCGGCGTGTAATTATGTCCGGCCCGCGAGAGCATTATATTAATGGCCCGCGAGATATCCCGCGCTCCAGCTGACTCGCCGAACACTTCCTGTATTAAACAGGAAGTGACTAATGATGCTTCGCGCTCGCGCTAGTACCGCGCGATTGTTATTGTCAATTATCCATAACTGTTCAGGCTCGGTACACAGTGCTTGTGCGCGAAATTCAGGTGTTGATCATCGGATGAGAAGAGCCCGCCCTCATGGCAGAACGTCTTCTTGCATGATTGACAGGTCAGACAGCATATCAGCGCCAGCTGTCAGAGTGAGAGTACAAGCGCCAGAAAGAAAATACAGCGCAAAAAAACCAAACAAAAACATTACGTCCTTAGGGACGTAACAAATATATTGAAATATTATTACGTGTAAAAAAAATTGTGATATAGTTTGTAAAATCTGCTATAACCCATGGGTAATATGCGGGAAAATACGGTATATGTTTATTGACATACTGCCGGTATACCCGTGTGTCTCATTTGCGGAGCTAATGTGGCAGTAATTAAATAATTTAATAAGACGGCACTATAAGACAAATGACATAAGAGCAAATTCAACTGAATGATTTGATTTGTTATTGCTGAAAAGCAAAAATTGTATTTAGATTTCCAGGTTTTGTTATGCAGCATGTCCATATTTTGAATTTGTATAATTTTGACAGGATATATTTTTATGGAGAGCAAAATCTTTTATATATAAATCTTTTTAAGTTTTATATAAAATGACATAAGAGTAAATAAATTTGAATGTTTGTTCTTTTAACTTTTACTTGCTTTTACTTTACTTACTTGTTTACTTTATTTCTAACTTGTATAATTTAGACAGGATATATTTTAATTTTTTAGTATTTTTTTAAATATTTTTAAGTTATTTAAGGTATAAGTTGATTTATTCCAGAATAATATTTCTGTCTGTTTTTATTCACATCTAATTTAAAAAAAGGTAAGTTTTAAAAGTTTAGTTTTAGTGTTTTCAATAAATGTTTATCCTGTTCGGCCCGCGACCTAAAGTTTTTGGGGATTTTGGCCCCCTGTGCAATTGAGTTTGACACCCCTGATCTAGAAGATAATATGAGTCGCTGCTCAAATCATTTGCTAATGTTTTCGCATAATGTTAAATCAACACGTGAATGCCTTGCAATTGAAAGATTGACCCTGTACCTTCAATGTATCAGCAAAGCCTTTACTGCAGTGTGAGTCTGCTTGGCTTTTGTGGAGGTGGAGTTTCTCGAGTCTGTCCCCGGTCCGGTCACCATCTGTGGTAAATAATCGTTCATCACTCAGCAATGTGTGATGGAGGGGGTTTGGCAGGGTGAGGCAGTTTAATTAAGGAAATGGCCTCCCTTCTGTGGAGGGGTTAATGGCCACTCTGTGTGCATGTTTGTCTTGACAGTTACTTAAATCAGCAAGTAATAGATAACTGAGGACAGCGACTTAAAAATTCCTGTTTAAAAGCATCATAAAGCACAGAGACAAAATTAAAGTTCTGACCGAGCGAGGCACATCTTTATGTGTTTGTATTAGTGGCACTTACAGTCTGTTTTGAGTGTGATGCACTGGTTCTTTTAAGTAAATCAAACACAGTGCGTCTGATTCCCAAAAAACAGCTCTTGAAACAAGTTTTTTTTTTTTTTTGCATTATTTAAAAGATGATTTACTGCTTTGAATCAGTCAGATAAATCTGAACTGAATCTGTCAGAGTTACTGAATGAGTTGCTTTGTTTTAATATGGGCTGAAAATAACGGTTCATATTTATCTTTTCTCACAAAGAATTTGTTCCTCACTTTCAATTGAAAGACAGTTTATCCACACATGTCTTTTTATCTTATCAAAGAAACTTTGGCAAGAGAATGTGTTGCTTGAAGCAGAACTGTGATCTGATTGGAGTGTGGTTGATGTGGGTCGAGCTTTGAAACATTACGAATCAAAGACGCTCCAGGCAGCTGAAGCAGTGTGTTGTTCTCTCTCTCACACACACACACACACACACACACACACACACGCATGCATGCGTACATACATGCACACTCATTCGATTTACATATAGAAACTCCCAGACTGCATTTTCAAGGCCTTGACACACAACAGAGCCTCAGGGAAGGCAGACAAGGCTGAATTGAGAAGCTCTCTGTCTCCGTCTCTCCCACACACACATACTCTCGCTGAAGATAGTGTTACACAGAACCGCTGAGAATGAAACGGCAGGCTAAAGAGCCAGCTGTCTCGCAGCTTAATCTGCCTCTGTGTCAGTGAGCCAGACATCAAAACTTAGAAATGTGAATCTGTCAAATACATGACCAGTGAGGTCACTTTGAGTACTTTGTGCATTGAGGAGCTTAATTTTCAGATTGAGTCTACCGTGATGCCACTGGGTTTGAGATAAAAGAGCTCAAATATTTTCTGCCGATATTTATTACTAATATGACTTATTTTTGTATTTTTTTTTACTGGTTTTCACTGGATTCTTTAGTTTGTGAACAGGGGTGTTAGTGGACTTGATTGAAAGCTGATTGGTTGTTGTAAACCTACACTACAGTTAAACAATTTGTGCTCAGTATGATTTTTTTCCTTCATGAAAATTAATTTTCTTATAATAATAATACACTTATAATATAAACATTTTTATTTATCAGTGCTGTAATTCCACAAAAATATTAAGTATTATCAGTGTTTTTAGCATTAGAATTTTTGCTAATGTTAAATTAGCATTAGCAAATTTGCTAATTAGCATTTATCAGTGCTGTATTTCCACAAAAATATTAAGCTGTTTACAATGTTTATAATTTAAAAAATCAGCATACTAGAACACTTCCTAAAGGATCATGCGTTACTGAAAACTGGAGTAATGGTTGCTAAAAAAAAAGCTTTGAAGCTTGATTGGTTGATGTGTGGAAAGAGTAAAGATGTCTCTTAGCTCATTCAGTGACTCACTCTGGAGCTCACATGTTTCCTTTGAAGAAATAACCTGGAAAACATGCTCTGACACACCAGTGATGTGTTCAGAAAGGGACTTCCCATGTCTGAGTCAGCAGACTAGACTGATGTTCACTTTAAAGTGAAATTCAGTTTTATTTTCTAATCTGAAACCATTTGCATTGTGTATAGAAAGAAAATACTAGTTTTGTACACGCAAACTCTGCCTATTTTTCTTCCTCTCCCTGTTTCAGTTTCAGTGTTAATGTGGTATGCTTTAAGGAAATGTAGAATTTTTTTTTTTTTTAACCCAGAAGAGAAGTAGCTTTGAGTTTTGTAGCCACATGTTCCCTTAGTTATCAGAATAGCAGACTTTTTTTAATTTGTGACTAAAATACATTAACATAGTCATACCTTCCATTTGAATTTTGAAGCTGCTGGCTTTCCTGTAGCTTAAACAATCGAGAGTGGCACTTGCAACACCAAGGTCATGGGTTCGATTCTCAGGGAAAGCAAGAACTGATTAGAATGTCAATGTGCTTCTTGAATGCAATGTAAGTCGCTTTGGATAAATACATGAATCTATTGCCAAAGAAGTGCAAAGGACAAACAAAGGTTAGACAAATGTGCAATTGATTTGAAAACTATCTCACAAATGAATAAATTATTATTTGTAATGTTATTTAGGAGATAAATATAGAGAGATTATAGTAAATATGCCATCATGGAACAAAGACAAATCACTCGCTGTCCTTCATGGTGTCTTTCCCTCTCGGATTGTGTGGTCTAAATGAAGTGCTGTTCTGAAAGGAGCGCTCTTTGTTTATCTTCTAGTGTTTACAGGCCTTGTGTGTGTGTGTGTGTGTGTGTGTGTGTGTTTGGTGTAGATAGAGTAACGGTTACGTCTACTGCAGTTCCCTCACCCGTCCAGTCTCATCAGCAGACATTCTTCTTCTTTAAACAAAGAAATATGAGTGTGCTGGAGTATTTCTCATGCTGGGTTGTGAAGTGTTTTATTTTTTTGGGACGCTAAGTAAAGCTATTGTTTGTTTGTACGTGCTGACATGCCTAATAAGGCCAGATCAGCGCTGGAGTTTGTACACCCCATAGATTGAGGCGAATGGACCTCCTCTTTGTTTCATCAGAGAGGTGTTTTATGGGAAGAGCGGATCCATCGTCTTACCAAATATGGGAGTAGAGCCTCTCTCCATTTCCCTGGATGTCTGTGCGTACTTGTCTGTGCGTTTCATTGCTGACTGCAGCAACAAGCTAGGTTTCTACTTGCTTTGTAATGTTTGACTTCTCTATATGTGATTGTAAACTGATAACCTAAGAGTGTTGGGGTGGGACTGTCCTTGTATAACACTCGTTTTAGATAAAGAGTCTGCCAAATGAAGAAGAATAATCTGTTTCTACAATTCTGTGCAAACTGTGTTGGAATTATTTTACTGAGATCATGCTTTTTGTGCTTGGAGAAACAGGAAGTGACCTTGTAATGCTCTGCCTTACACATTGAGAAGTCATAAACGCACATAGGCACACCCTTTCCTCTGAGTGTTTATATTTTCACTACTATTGTTTTAGTCCAAAAAATTCTGTTTAATTAAATTGTTAATCAAATGTTTATTTTGGGCAAAGTAAGTGTATGTATGTGTATGCATGCATACATACACTTGGATAATTAAAATAAATTATTTCTATACTTTGATAATAATTTAATTTAAAAAGCAATTAATAAAAAAAAAATATATATATATATATATCTCAAAAAAACATTGATATGCGTTGTATTTCTTCGAAAATGTTTGACTCTTGTTCTTCTGCTGTTTTCAGATGGATGTGAGGCTGCTCCTGATTTCGGTTCTTCTTGGACTCAGCAGGGCACAACAAGGTAAGAACTTAAGATTTCAAATGCATCAGAGATGCATACACTGGGGTTCAAAGGTCTGAGGCCATTGGTGAAAATGCTTCTATTGTGTAATTTATTTACTTTTTTTTTTTTTTAGATGTGAAGTAAAAAAAAAAGTACAATTAAGTAGCTAAAGTTTTCTAGTTCAGTGTTAAAATCTTGAGAATCTGATATTAAATTGATGTCTATATAGTGTTAATGTTGTGTGAATTTGCTGTCAAAAAGCTGGGTGTAAGAACCATGCAGGTTTGCGTGGGTTTCAGTTTTGGATATTGCCCTCACCTCGTGTTAATCAATGAACAGGAGCACCCTCTGTGAATTATTATTTTATTTTATTTTATTTATTTATTTTTAAATGCAATGCTTAAAAAAAAAAATCACAAGACATGCTTCAAATACGATTTCCTTTTTTTCAAAAATCTATGAATTTATTATTTTGTTTCTGCATCAATAATAAAAAAAGCCTGTTGTTTTAAGTTTCAATGGAATTATGGTAATGCCAAATCTTCTATCTCACCTTTTCTTTTTTTCATTTTTGTTTTGTTAAAAAAAAACATTTACTGTGAATTTACCTGAATTTAGGAATTAAATAGTTGCAAAAATAAGAAAAGAAAAATAAGAAAATTGAAGATTTTGCATTACCATAATTCCATTGAAACTCAATTATGGTAATGCCAAATCTTCATTATCTCACCTTTTTTTCATTCTTTTTTTTAATTCCTAAATTCAGGTCTCAGTAAAAAAATAAATCAGTGTGACTTTTTGACCTCTCTGTATCTGTATGCAAGCTTGACGTTTTGAGGGGAAAAAAAGTTTATTTGGAAGCTCCACTCACTCAGAACACACACACACCAGACTAGACCCTGATTAAAATCCTTGCTATACTCTCCAGGTCATCTGTTAGACATTTGCAACGATTTTCATTCCAGGAATATCTCAAATATGGCAGCACTGTGGAATCCAAGAAAAGGGCCGGAAAAAAACCTCACAGATGTAGATTCTATTTATCTAGCAATCTGCTACAGTTCTGCATGGTTTATTCTGGGAGCACTGGCCTCGTGGCTTGCATTAAGTGTTTAGAAGATACAGTAAGGATGCCATCATTAATACAGTTCACATGATCTCCCCTGGCTATTTTACAGTCTCATGAGAGAGAATCATACTGCGTATGGCTGTCCACAGTGTTTATTAAATGCTCTTTGCATTGGATTTCCTCTGTTAGTGGTGGGAGGGGAATGAGGATGATGATGATGGATGTTTGTGCTCTTGTGTGTGCAGATGGTAATGAATGCACCAAGGCCTCGGCTCAGTCCTGTGGCGAATGCATTCAGGCCGGAGAAAAGTGCGGCTGGTGTACCGACGAGGTGAGTTCAGACAAAACTATTAAAAAAGGGAAATGGCTGCTTTTGCAAAGATGTGCATTTAGGGGAATGTTATGGGGGGAAACGTTTCCTGTGGTCAGATTATTTGTTTATCCAAGTCTGTAGAGGACATCCTGTGATTCTACTAACAATTCTGTGCTGAAAACATAAACTTGTTTTTGAGAGAGCGAAGTATCCAAAAGATTCAGTGTCTTGAAATGTTACGAGTGACATCACCTCCTGTCCCACCTTTATTCGCCTTTGGTTGATTATTATCCTGAGCTTCTTGAGTCATTTTAGTAGGTCTTGAGCACTTATTACCCCCTTAGTGTTCATGAGTCAGCGTCCTGTGTGATCATCATGTCTGTTCCTGACATGTGGAGCAGATTATAGCAGTACAGGAAGCACCAATTTTCTCAGACAACATTGAAGAAACCGGAAGTGTACCATCATTTAACTGGTGGGAGGTTGAGCTTTGTAAGGAATGTGGCCCCCCTTAATTGTTTCAACAGACTCGCTGCACATTCTGACTAGCCCAACATGGCAACATTGGTAAGAGTTTGGGGGTGTGACTATCTGTTTGTTTGACCTATGTTTGAAAACATTTATACACTCACCTAAAGGATTATTAGGAACACCATACTAATACTGTGTTTGACCCCCTTTCACCTTCAGAACTGGCATTTATTCAACAAAGTGCTGAAAGCATTCTTTAGAAATGTTGACCCATATTGATAGGATAGCATCTTGCAGTTGATGGAGATTTGTGGGATGCACATCCAGGACACGAAGCTCCCGTTCCACCACATCTCAAATATGCTCTATTGGGTTGAGATCTGGTGACTGTGGGGCCATTTTAGTACAGTGAACTCATTGTCATGTTCAAGAAACCTATTTGAAATGATTCGAGCTTTGTGACATGGTGCCTTATCCTGCTGGAAGTAGCCATCAGAGGATGGACACATGGTGGTCATAAAGGAATGGACATGGTCAGAAACAATGCTCAGGTAGGCCGTGGCATTTAAATGATGCCCAATTACCAAGGGGCCTAAAGTGTGCCAAGAAAACATCCCCCAAACCATTACACCACATCCCCCAAACCATTACACCACCACCACCAGCCTGCACAGTTGTAACAAGGCGTGATGGATCCATGTTTTCATTCTGTTTACACCAAATTCTGACTCTACCATCCGAATGTCTCGACAGAAATCGAGACTCATCAGACCAGGCAACATTTTTCCAGTCTTAAACTGTCCAATCAATTTTGGTGAGCTCGTTCAAATTGTAGTCTCTTTTTCCTATTTGTAGTGGAGATGAGTGGTACCCGGTGGGGTCTTCTGCTGTTTTAGCCCTTCCGCCTCAAGTTTGTGTGTTGTGGCTTCACAAATGCTTTGCTGCACACCTCGGTTGTAACGAGTGGTTATTTCAGTCAAAGTTGCTCTTTTATCAGCTTGAATCAGTCGGCCCGTTCTCCTCTGACCTCTAGCATCGACCTCTAAGGCATTTTCGCCCACAGGACTGCCGCTATACTGGATGTTTTACCCTTTTCACACCATTCTTTGTAAACCCTAGAAATGGTTGTGCGTGAAAATCCCAGTAACTGAGCAGATTGTGAAATACTCAGTGCCCGTCTGGCACCAACAACCATGCCACGCTCAATTTCTTAAATCACCTTTATGACATTCAGTTTGGAGTTCAGGAGATTGTCTTGACCAGAACAACACCCCTAAATGCATTGAAGCAACTGCCATGTGATTGGTTGATTAGATAATTGCATTAATGAGAAATTGAACAGATGTTCCTACTAATCCTTTAGGTGAGTGTATATTTATCAGGGATTCCATTTAATGGCAGTTGTTGTTCACCTTAATATAGACATAGCATATTTTAATTGCAAAGAAAAAGGTGTTGCAGTTTAGTTTATTAAAATTAAAAAAAATATTTAGTTATGCTTTTCATATTTCACTCGTGTTTACGTGATGCAAATTAGATAGCAATCAAAGAGCAACTGTTTACAATCCCACAAAATGTGTCTCTAGGACATGACGATAACATTCTTTTGTTTGAGTGTTCATAACTCTCTCTATTTTCTTCTTTCCTTTTATTCCCTCACCTCTTTCTGCAGAGCTTTTTGAAACAGGGTGAGCAGAAATCCACACGCTGTGACGAGATTGCTGCTCTGATTAAGAAGGGTTGTTCTGAGGCCAGCATAGAAAATCCTCGGGGAAGTACTAAAATCGACAAGGACCAACCTGTAACAAATCGCACAAAGGATGGAGTGAAGCTGAAGCCAGACCAGATCACCCAGATTCAGCCACAGAAACTCACCTTAAACCTCCGATCAGGTACAGGTTACTCCTGGAACACTTGAATGATTTAGGTCATCACCTAATAAAGCTGGGTGTCATATTAAGTGATGGCGTCCTTCTAGAATCTTTCAGTTCACTCCTCTGTAAAGCTTCAGTCTAATCCCATGATCTTCTCTCATTCCAACCCAGGGGAAGCTCAGAAATTTGCTCTGAAATTCAAGAGGGCTGAGGATTATCCCATAGATCTTTACTACCTCATGGATCTCAGTTACTCGATGAAAGACGATTTGGAGAATGTCAAAAACCTCGGAACCCACCTGATGAAAAAAATGCAAACAATCACATCTGACTTCAGAATTGGTAAGGAACCTCCTTTCTGGATTTGTCTTTGCAATGTTAATTATGCTGCTTAATAATACTTTTCCTTTAATGTTTTTTTAAAAAATGCTTCTAGGCTTTGGCTCCTTCGTGGAGAAAACTGTTATGCCATACATCAGCACGACACCTGCCAAGCTGCTGAACCCCTGCACATCTGACCAGAACTGCACCAGCCCGTTCAGCTATAAAAATGTGCTGAGTCTGACTGAGGATGGATCTCAGTTTAATAACCTTGTCAGCAAACAGCAGATCTCAGGAAACTTGGACTCACCAGAGGGAGGTTTCGATGCCATCATGCAAGTGGCTGTCTGCGCGGTTTGTCTTTTTATTTTTTTTACTCAATTTTTTTTGTGTTATTATATTATAACTGGGATGAAAAAAAGTCTGGATTATTTGATGAATAGAAAGTTCAAAAGAACAGAATTGATTTGAAATAGAAGTCTTTTGTAACATTTTTTATGAAAATATTGTATTATGAAAATACATCCTTGCTGATTAAAAGAATTTTTTTACATTTTTACCCTAAATGTTTGAATGGAAGTGTATCACAGTTTCCATTAAATTAAGCAGCAAAAACTTTTCCACAACAATAAGAAGAAATGTTTCTTGAGCACCAAATCATAATATTAGACTGATTTATTGTGGATCATGTGACGCTGAAGACTGGAGCAATGATCCTATTCTGCTTTGCCATCACAAGAATCAATTATATTTTAAAATGCATTCAAAAACAGAACAATGTTTTAAATTGTAATATTGTTTCACAGCTTTGACTGTTTTTCATCAAATAAATGTAGCAATTGCCATGTAATCTTATGATTTGTAATGTTTTATTGTACTGTAACCAAGAGTCGAACTAAAGTGAAGTAGCTTCCAAATTTTGGGAAATGAATCTTATACCTTTTGATTGTGTTCCAGAATCAGATCGGCTGGAGGAATGTTACCCGTCTGCTTGTGTTTTCCACGGACGCTGGATTCCACTTTGCTGGAGACGGAAAACTGGGCGGCATCGTACTTCCTAATGACGGGAAATGCCATCTGCAGAATGACATGTACACCATGAGCCATTACTATGTAAGTGTGTGTTACAGCGTGAGAGACTAACCATTCTGTATTATCCTCCATGACTCCATAAGAAGGCTTCTCTTTTTTTCAATCTGTCCCTTTTAGGACTATCCATCCATTGCACATCTTGTTCAAAAATTGAGTGAAAACAACATTCAGACTATTTTTGCAGTAACCGAAGAGTTCCAGCCTGTTTACCAGGTAAAAAGAAAAAAGCAGTCTTTTGTGTCTACATCAATAGGCAGGTCAGATCCTCTTACACTCTTGGAAATAAAATGCCGCATGGAAAAAAAACTGTTTGTTTCATCTACAGGAGCTGAAAAACCTCATTCCAAAGTCAGCTGTAGGCACACTAACCTCCGACTCCAACAACGTGATAGACCTCATTATTGATGCATATAATGTGAGTAGATCACAGGAACTGAGGCTAAAATTCAATTCAGTAAATTGTGTTTGCTAATTCATTTAGTTTGTTTTTGCCAAATTCCTACAAGATAGAGATATTAGAGGGGGGAAACGATAAAGCATCTTGACTTGAAAATACATAACTTGCAAGACTATCCTCCATTGGTAAACAAAAAAAAATACAAATTATTATATTGTCTCTTTCTCAGTCTCTGTCCTCTGAGGTCATTTTGGAGAACAGCAGGCTGCCCGAAGGTTTGTCCATCTCCTACGTCTCCCACTGCAAGAATGGAGTGATCGAAAAAGGAGAAAATGGGAGAAAGTGCTCCAACATCTCCATTGGGGATGAGGTCAGAATGATGTTCTCCTGTAAAAACATTACGTGGTTGCATCGTGAATTGTTTAATCAAGCATTCAGTACTTCCCATTGTGTACAAATCACCTTTACCAGTTACTGGTGTTAAGTCAGACAAGCTTTAAAGGGTTAGTTAACCCAAATGTTAAAATTATTCCACCATTTACTCTCCCTCAAGCCATCCTAGGTGTATGACTTTTGTCTTTCAGCCAAATGAAATCAGAGTTATATGAAAAAATATCTTGGTTCTTCCAAGCTTTATAATGAGAGTGAATGGTACTTGAAATTTTGAAGCCCAAAAAAAGCGCATACATGCATCATAAAAGTAATCCTTATGCATTTGGCAGACACTTTAATCCAAAACAACTTGCATTGCATTCAAGATACACATAAAAATTCGAATCAGTTCTTGCTTTCCCTGGGAATCAAACCCATGACCTTGGCGTTACAAGCGCCACACTACTGTTTGAGCTACAGTAAAGGATATGGCTCCTGGGAGTTAATAAAGGCCATCTGAAACAAAGCGATGTGTTTTTCTTGGAAAATATCCATAATTATAAACTTGTAATCACTGGCCTCTGTTAATGGCCATACGCAAGTTGAGTTTCTGCGGAAATGGGAACTCTGACCCAACGTGTGACGTATTGACAAATGAGGAAGCGCAGAGTATAGAGCAAAGATATAACTCTAAAATTAGAATTTTTAAACCAAAGTGTCGGCGGAGCTCTAATTTGTTGCCCAGCAATATTTATTTGAACCTCAAGAGTTCTATTGTTACCCAAGCTTACGCTACACCGAAGTCATACGCCGTAACTCGGCTCTCTTGTTAACGTGTGTACGGCCGTTACTGGTAGCTAGTGGTTACAGTTTATAAAGTTATAGCTATGGAAAAATGCATCACTTTGCTTCAGAAGAATTTTGCTCACTTTATTAACCCCCTGGAGCCATATGGATGACTATGATGGGTAGAATTTTTTTTTTACCATTCACTCCCAATATAAAGCTTGGAAAAGCCAGGATATTTTCATACAAGTCTGATTGTGTTTGGCAGAAAGAAGGTCCTATATGAAAGGCCTGTTGTTATGTCATCTGCTGCATTAAATGCTTAAGCTCTTTAAAGGGGACCTATTATCCCTAATTTTTTTCGTGTGTGTAATGTTGCAGTTTGAGCATGATAAAGGTCTGTAAGGTTACATAGCACAAAGTCATTAAATAACTTTAATTGTGAAAGAAATTAAAGTAACGTGATTTAATATCTACAAAGACTGCAAATAAAACTTAAGCATAATTTCAAAACGCCATATTTTTCTCACTGGTAGCTCGTTATCCTTATGTCATAGGTGATGTTTGAGGTATCGATCACAGCTAAGGGTTGTCCATCTAATGGCAAGTCAGAGACAATCAAGATCAAACCACAGGGATTCAATGAGGAGGTGGAGATCGTCCTCAACTTCATCTGTGAATGTGAATGTCACAAAGACGGAATCCCAAACAGCCCAGCGTGTCACTTCGGCAACGGTACCCTGGAGTGTGGAGCATGCAGGTGAGTTCTAGACTGACACTGATCTATATAATCCACACCCTCAGCTGGCAGCACTGATACCCTCCTACCTCTGCTTGTATTCAGGTGCAATGAGGGACGTATCGGCAGGAATTGTGAATGTAGCAAAGACGAGGTGAGAACGGAAGATCTAGACGCAAACTGTCGCGTAGATAACGGCACAGACATCTGCAGTAACAATGGAGAATGTGTCTGTGGAACGTGCGAGTGCAAAAAAAGAGACAACCCAGAAGAGAGATACAGCGGAAAGTTCTGCGAGTGCGACAACTTCAGCTGCGACCGCTCCGGCAACAAGCTCTGTGGAGGTACGGCTACGTTTTTGTGCATCTAACCAGGGATAAAATCGAAAAACACTGAAACACCGTTTCAGAAAAACACAAAATAAAGGCGAAAGTATGTTGTTTGCCCACTAAAACCATAAATATACGTTTTCGTACTTTAAAAGCAATTAACGTAAACTGCAATAATGTTGGGTAACGGTAAGTTATTAAACGGATGACAAGTTACCAACTAAGTATGTTTATCTGTTCAGGTCATGGTCGATGTGAATGCCGAAAGTGCATTTGTGATGCTAACTACACCGGCAGCGCGTGCGACTGCTCTCTCGACACCTCCACCTGTCTGGCCAGTAACAAACAGATCTGTAACGGCCGGGGAACCTGCGAGTGCGGCACGTGTAAATGCACAGACTCAAAGTTCCAGGGTCCGACCTGTGAAATCTGCCCAACCTGCCCTGGAGTTTGCACTGAACACAAGTGAGTTATTAGCACAACACTTGCTTGAACAACTAGCTTGTTATGCTAATCTAGAAGCGCTAAATGTATTCGCTTGCGTTTTTCCTCCCAGGGATTGCGTTCAGTGCCGAGCATTTGGTACTGGTGACAAGAAAGACACTTGTCAGGAAAAATGCGGCTACTTCAATCTTATAGTAAAGAAAAAGAAGGAAGATCTTCCGCAGCCCAACGACCAGCCCTACATCAATCACTGCAAAGAGCGCGATGCTAACGACTGTTGGTTCTTCTTCACCTACGCTACCAAAAACGACAGCACCGTTGAGGTCCACGTGGCAGAGGATCTTGGTAAGTGCAGGATGAAATGAGAACCAGTAGGTTTTGATGTAATACAGTTTTTTTTGTACTTGACTTTTTTGATCTTGCGTCCCATAATGCTTTGTGTCTGTGTTGACAGAGTGTCCCTCTGGTCCTGACATCATCCCCATCGTAGCGGGTGTGGTCGCAGGAATCGTTCTGATTGGTTTAGCACTTCTGCTCATCTGGAAGCTGCTCATGATTATTCACGATCGCAGGGAATTTGCCAAATTTGAGAAAGAGAAGATGAATGCCAAGTGGGACACGGTATGTTTCTCTAATTGATCTTTTTAAAGTAATATTCATTCAGTCGTATCATATGTAGCCACTTCAATGGCTTAGAGAAAGCTGTCAACATTATGTAAACGCATCTGAATGACCTGAATATATAATATTTCTCAATATCATTAGATTACAATAAAGCAATAATGCCTGCTGTCATTGTGTGGGGTGTGGCTTCTCTGGCGCCAGAGGAGGTCACTGCTGCCACACGCTGGTCGCTGCCGATATAGACATAAAGAAGGGCTCCTGCTTGAAGAACAGTTTGTTTTCGTTGACTCTGAGTCTATTTGAAGTGTAGTGCATCAGAGATAAATATTCATTGATGTAGAACTATCAATTGGATGTTCTGTATATTAATCCTGTAAAGCCTGAAATATTGTATGTATACCAGTGCTTCTCAATTATTTTCTGCCACGCCCCCCCCCCTCCCCAGGAAGAGGTAAATATTTTGCGTGCCCCCTCCCCCCATTTTGGACCTTTCGCCTTATTGTTTCCATGGTGACGCGTCACGTGACACCGCAGTCACAAAAAGCGCCGTATAATAGATAATCACATTTATGTAGTTTTTTCTTTTTTATGTTTAAAAAGTCACCAACTTGTTGGCTCTGTCATCAACTACCTGATATTCAGATTCTCAGATATGCGTTTTGTCGCTTAATTTTTATAATGATCATATTCGTTGATCTGTGATGCGCTTTACAACACAATTCAGTCACTTCTACTGAAATACGTGATAATAAGAACAGAGTGAAGTTTATAGTTACCAATATAATGTGAATCTGATATGAATAAAACACCTTGTCCGTTTATAATTTAATGAATTGCTATTTCCTTTTATAGACATCAGTGTCTATCAAAGTATAAATGTATTGTTTTGCCAGTACTTATGAGTATTTAAATGTTTGAAACCTAAAAGAAACCTTATGTGGTTGAAATCACTGAATTGTTGTGATAAATGACAAGCTCTGAGCGCGTCTTTTTCTGGATCAGTGCCAGACATCGTGTGAAAACACGTGTGAATTTAGTGGTTGATCACGTGACGCATATGAACGTATGTGTGTGCGCATGATTGTTACCTGAACTTCAGATCTGCTGCTCTTGTTCAGTGCAAGAACACCTACTCCCTGGCAAAAAATGCATGTTCCCCAGGGTCATGTGCACCCCCCCCCTGGCATCGCCCCACTATTTGAGAACCACTGATGTATACACGCATATTCACACTATTTCAGGCTTTACAGGATTTATAAAATATATAGATATAGATATAGAGATAGATATATATATATATATATATATATTATATATTATACACATTAATATTCTAATCAGTTCTTGCTCCCCTGGTAATCGAACCCATGACCTCGGTGTTGCAAGCGCCACTCTCTACTGTTTGAGCTGGAGAAAATGCATATATTTATATTTAAATGCTTTGTTTTATGACCGGTAGTTTTAATTGTGGGGGGGAAATGCAGAGATATACACAAATAAATATCAAAACCCTGATGTATCATATTACATGTAAAATAATTTTTTTTGGGGGGGGGAATAATAATGTGTGGGTAATAAAGTAAACCTAAGAGAGTTTACTCCAGCAAATGTTCATCTGGAAATATTAATTATTATTAGTTGTATTGCTGTGAAATCTTGAATTAAAGGTGGACATTTTTAGAATATTAAATTACCTTTTCCTTGCTATAAAAAAAAAGTATGAATAAATTACAGGCTTTATAAATTCACTGTCATATGCCGTTTGCACTGAACTGGCCAGCTATTCTGAATTACCTTTTTCTTCTTCAATTTTTTTTTTTCCCTCATTCTATAATTTATTTATCTGCCTTTCTTTCTCTCCAAACCTTTTTCTTTTTGTCATATCTAGCAAGAGAACCCCATATACAAGAGCCCCATTAATAAATTCCAGAATCCAAGTTATGGAAATAAGGGCGTCACACTCTGAGTCTGTACTCTTCTAAGCTGCTTGCATGTGCTTTTCCTCCCTTTTTCTCTCTGTTTACCTTTCCTTCACTTTAACAACAACCTCAGACCCATGTATAATATGGACGGCTTGGAAATTGTCATTTGCAGTTATTTCATCTAATTCACTAATTATTAGGACATGCCTTTTCCTCAATGTGAATGTGTGTTAAAGGCATAATTCAGTAAATTATGTAATGCCAAACCTGTATGAATTTCATCAAACTCCGTTTCCACAGGAAACAAGACATACAGATTTGGAACAAGTAAAAGTTGACACAAATGTCTTTTTTGTTTGATCCTTAAATGAGTAGTTTACTCAAAAATGAAGATCTTTATGTCTCAGGCCATCCAAGATGTAGATGAGTTTGTTTCTTCATCAGAATTTGCAGTGAATGGCTGCTGGCAGAAGGAGAGTTCAAACTGCTGATAAAAAAATGCATAAAGTAATTCATTGATTAACGTCTTGTGACGTGAAAAGCTATGCGTGTAATTATCAATCAAAATCCATAAAGTTGCACCCATTTACATTTTTTTTTCGCCTTTCTACTGTATAGGTAGAAGTTGAGTGCTCATTGTGACAGTATTTCACAGTAAACACACAGATGTTAATTGATGGACTGGAGTCATGTGGATTACTTGTAAATTGTAGTGATGTTTAATCAGCTGTTCAAACTCTCGTTCTGATGGCACTCATTCACTGGTGAGCAAATTCTCGTTCTGTTCATCTTGGAGGATGAGTATATTTTCATTTTTGGGTGAACTAATCCTGTTAAAGAGCATAATACAAAAAAAAGTCCAATACTAAAATTACTGCAAATAAAATGACTGTTTGTGTTTGATTTCGCGTCTTTTTTTTTAATGCTTGCTGGTGTATGTATACACTGTTTGTTTTTTTTCAACCAAAGTTTACTATATTTGATGTGAAGTGTCCTAACATGGCAGTTGTGTGGATGTATTAAAGATTGATCTAATTATCATCTCTTCGTTTGGTCTCCAGGGTGAGAATCCCATTTACAAGAGTGCTGTGACGACCGTGGTCAACCCTAAATACGAGGGCAAGTAAGGACTGATCTGTCCATCTCCAAGCAACACTGTATGCAGAACAATTCAAGAGGAGCGGAAGAGTTGAAATTCACTTTGTTTATTTTATTTTTTTTGTGTGTGTGTTTTTGAAATCACCTTTTGGCTGTGCATTTGCCACTGTTCAGTATAATCGATTAACCTGTGTTTCTATGCATTGTTTTGGAACTGTACAGTATGTATAAACTTGAGTTTTTACTTTTTTATGCAATTTTAGACAAGTTTGATTTTTAGCCACAGATCTGCCTTGTTCCTGAATGTTAAAAAACAGTTGATAACAGGGGATTTGTAAGTAAGATGTGGTCAAGAATGCATTAAGAATGTTATTAGCAAAGACAAATTATGATGGTACAGGCAACTTTCTGAACCTGTGGATGGAGTTTATGTCACTGGTATAGTAGCTGTAGCAGACCACCGCTGTTTGTTCTTATGGTGCTTTTAATGTAGACGTATGTCGTCTGCGTAATTCTGGCTGATTTGAGTCAATGTTTAAGATCTGTGTGCTCATGTCGCCGTTCTTGGGTCTGCGAGTCAGATGCTTTAGGGACCTTTTTATTGTGCAAATAACTGAATCCAAAATGGACAGATTAGTATATTTTTGTCACAAAATGATGACAACATGTGTTTTAATTTCATCTGTCAAGCGTTTGATTTCAATGCCTTGGACTTGGCAACATCTGAGTTTGGAAGATGATAGAGGGACAATTTCATCATTGTCTGTGAGTGAAACAATCAACTTAATTATTATTGAAAACATAAGTGTAAAGTCATATGAAAAGATCTTCAGGTTTTAGATTTGTTTTAAGTATGAGGAAATTAAATCTCAGGTCCCGGATTTCTCTTTTACTGATGCCAAATATTTCCGTCTACTGTGCAAGACCTATATTTTATCGTTTCTGTTAATCTCCTTGAGTGGACTTGCTTCACATCTGTTTCTGTAATTTAATTTGTCCCATTTTAACTACATAAATAAGTCTAACTCAAATTATTGTTTGTAAAGATCAGTGTTATACTTTTTTTTTTATTTTACTCTTTTTTTTTTTTCTTTTTTTTTTAATCTTTCAAGCTTTTAAAATCTTAATCACATTACACACAATTTGCTTTTTAAAGTGCCTTTTTTCTTTTTTTGCATCATGCCTACTATCTTTTGTTTCTAAGAGTTATTTATTAAAATAAAGAACCCAAAACACTGGACTGCATTGTTATTCGTGTGTGTTTGTAGGTCAGCGTGATTTATAATGGAATGTAAGGGTTTTACACACTGCCCGGCCAAAAAAAAAAAAAGTTGCTGTTTGGATTTAAATGGACAAATGCTTGGATCATTATTGCAGTGATTATTATGTTTCTAGCTTGTTCTTCTAACCCTAATTGGAGTGTGTAGCTTTTCATTTATTAAACAAACATGTAGGAAGACACATCATTGACGTATTCCAGGATGACAATGTCAAGATTCATCAGGCTCAAATTGTGAAAAAATGGTTGGGAGAAAGCAAGAAGTGAATCAGTACCTCTGAGTCCAGACCTTAAATTCATTGAAAGTCTTTGGGATGTGCTGGAGGAGACTTTACAGAGTGCTGGACTCTTGCATTGTCAATACAAGATCTTGACCCGTATTTATCATTAATCAGCATATTAAGAGCATTTCATAACAAACAATGCTATAATTTTGGAAAAGGATTTTAAGAAAAAGACAAACAAATCTGAAATTTCTAATTTGATTAATATTAACACTTATTAATTTTATTTTATGCTCATGATGATTATGCATTTGCAAGATATAACAACGGCTCACACTTTTCTTAAGAGATAAACCTGCACCCCCAGTATGTTTTCTCAGTCCCAAGGCCTTCTATCTGCCATACACGGGTGTCAAATTGTAAAAATAAAAGCCAGATAAAATATCTAATTTTATGTCCAGCTAAGCAAAACATTTCCTTTTTTGCTAAATATTGGTAAAAAAAATTCTTAGACATCACTGCTTTGGCTTTCACACCCAAGATTTCCATCTTTGATGACCAGTTTTAGTGTTTAGGTGTTTTTTTCTTTTACAAAGTACAACAGCTGTCCTGATGGAAATGTATAACGGGTCCAAAAAAACTATTGTCCGGACATCCACATTGAGAGCAATATAGAGACCGGACCTCTTTAACTGAATACCTCTGATATAACATTTACATTTATGCATTTGACTTACATTGCATTCATGGAACACATTGTATCAGTTCTTGCTTTCCTTGGGATCAAACCCATGACCTTGGGAAAGCTATAGGAAAGAAACTATAGTATAATAATAAGAAGAACAATAGTATTTCAGAGTTCTCTCATGTCACTTCTGCCTATCTGCTTGGTTGGCTGTTAGAGAATGAACATCTTCTGTGGTTTTCTAGACATTTTGAGGAACTGCATTTTGAGGGATTTCAGATCACAAGATTCAGAAAGCTATAGTTTTAAGATCTGTGACAACCATGTTCCGGATAAAGATTTATGATGCATTATGAGAAATATTTATTACAGTTTGATGCAAATCAAATCTTTCTGTATTTTTTGTGTAATGTGAGTCTGTACTGGAGGAGGAGCCTCGCTCCTGACACGTCCCACCCAAAGCACAGAACCCTTCCGTGTGTGTCTGTGAGGTGTGAGACTGAAACTACTGAGAACTACTGAAAAAAGACCTGCTCACACACTCAAGTACAAACTCTTTTGATTTTTTTTTTGTGTGTGTGCCGTTTCAGAAAAAAATTCTTCAAATGCTGAGTGTAACTCAAGACATCAGGAAGAGTTGATTACATAAACATTTACTTCATAAACACACATCTCTTGAAAGAGCCTTAGGAGCATGTGTTAAGGTAAGAAACTATGCTTTTTTTTCTCCATTTTAAATAAATATAAATATGTATTTGTTTTTTAATCGGACAGGAAAGTTGGTAATGTTTCTTTCTCAATATCTTACTTGTTATCAAAGTCAATGATTAACTGTCTC
Organism: Rhodeus uyekii; assembly: GCA_037043235.1. Taxonomy (NCBI): domain Eukaryota; kingdom Metazoa; phylum Chordata; class Actinopteri; order Cypriniformes; family Acheilognathidae; genus Rhodeus; species Rhodeus uyekii. The sequence goes on from JAWRVZ010000035.1 coordinate 4,947,985, forward strand.
TTTCATTGTTCTGAGTCAGAGAAACTCCAGCCAGCCAATCCTTTCTTTAATGATAACCTACTTTTTTGGTGGAAAGCATTACATGTTTCTTAATCAAAAATGCATTATTTTTAATATGTTGAACAATAATTCACAGTGCAGTTTGCCATCCTTACGGAAAAATAAATAAACCAAAATACATTTATTTTATGTGAAGTATACTACAAATACATTTCCATATTTAAGTATTTAATGTAAATATTCTGCAATTATACGTTAATTCTACTAAACTGATCAAGTTAAACTCCGCTAAACAGAATATATAACAACTAGTTTTGTACTTAATATATTTTAGTTATCCTGACATAAGTATATTTGATTGTGCTAAAATGGAACTATTGCAAGTATACTTTAGATACACTTTAAATAACTTCCATTTAATAATATTAATCACTATTAATGACATTAAAGCACATTTAAGGCTTAATATTAAGAAATGTGTCAGTAAATATGTTAATGGCTGGTAGTATACTTGCATTTTAAATACATTTGGGTGTTTTTTTTCTATAGGAATGTGAAGTTCAGACAAGGATTAAGCGTAATTGTAAATAAATGATTACTCTCTCTTCCTGATATGTTTCTGTGTAATTTACAAGGTTCTTCTGCATTTAGATGGATATGAGGGTGCTGTTAATATTGGCTTTACTAGGATTTGTCTCTCATGTCAGAGGAAAAACAGGTAATAGAAGTCATTCATTGCCAACAATGCCGCTACTCTCTATAGCCTTGGGGGACATTCTTTTGTGTAGGTTTTCTGACAGAGTAATATTAGGTGGATAAATGAATTGCTTCGGAATAAATATACCAAAGCAAAAAACTTTAAAGATACTTTTTCAAGTTCTTCAATAGTTTTTCTTATAATGCTTTATTTGCTGGGAAACGATGACTTAATCTACCGTAAAATGTTAGATATTGTCTTCTAAAGTTGTTTTGTATGTGTTTTGTGCTCAGAGAGCAATAAATGCATTGCTGCAAATGCCAAAACATGTGGAAAGTGTATTCAGACCGGGCCAGAGTGTGTGTGGTGCAAAGATCCAGTAAGTTATTTTGTCTACAACATTAGATTGTCAAGGTCTTGTCTGACTCTCCTGGAACATGTAACCTTAGCAAGTTTCTGCTTGCATCTTAACAGGATTTCAAACCTTCACGGTGTGATGAAAAGGAATCTCTACTAAAGGCTGGTTGCACTCCAGAAGGCATAGAAAACCCTCGAGGTAAGGTCTACATCGACAAGGACAAACCTGTCACAAACCGTGAAAATCAGGGAGGAGTGAATCTGAGGCCTGAGGAGATCACCCAGATTCAGCCACAGAAAATCATTCTGAATCTCAGATCAGGTAATGGACCCCACCTGTGAAACACAGAAACATCTCAGGATGTGTTATGAAATATGAATCAGGACAAGATCAGTCAAGTTTACAGTTACTCACCTTCATGATCTTCCAAATCTGCCAATTGTTGAAGTGAATGAGGACTGACCTAAAAAGCACCATGAAAGTACTGTAAATTGGTCCGTGTGACTAATGCAGTATATTCTAAGTTTTCAAAAACCAAATACAGTAATACCTCGGTTTACTAGTGACGTTGTATAAGAGCAAATTGGTGTACGAGCATTGTATCAGAGTGCAAGCAAGTTTTTCCACAGCCCACGCACATTTTTGTGTGGAAAAGTCCTAACGCTCAGCATCTTCGCACGCATTTTTACTGGAAATATCCTAACGACAGCCTCTCACAAAGCCTTTCACCCCTTAACTTGTTTATTCTCTCAGCGTCGCTCGGTTTGGTTGCATCATTCACCACAGTGATACTTTTATAAGTGATTTACAGCGGTTTTACCTCGTGTTGTTAACATTATTTGTGATCGCTATTGCTCACGTAGTGAAATATATCCGTAAAATATATATAAATATATATGGTGTACGAGAATTTTGGGTTACGAGCTAGCTCTTGGAACGAATTAAACTCGTAAACCGAGGTATTACTGTATTAGATTTGTAAAAGAAGCAGGCCAAAATTGATGCCACCTTCATGTGCTATCGGAATTATTGGAATCGGAAGTATTTCAGAAATAGTTTCCTGATCAAAAATTGTACATGAATGTTGTTCTCAAGTCGTGTTTACCTCTGGGAAGATCGGGAATCATTTGATTACTAAGTTGTGGTTGTCAGCGAGTGGGAAGCAAAATATCACATTGGTTTTAATAAGATTTCCTAATAAATAGGGAAGAAGATGCTTGGTGTCCTCCATGATTCCTGTTTTTTCCAACAACAATGCAATTGAACATGACAAGCTCGTAATCATGACTTCAGAAGAAGGAAGTAGGTCATTTCTGAACTTGCTAGGCAGCACAATATTCACTGAAAATCATGCCGTCTTAACGGGAGAAACAGTGATTTTGATTCATGAATGAATCATTCTTTTGAGTCAAATCTTTTCAATGAATAAGCTTGTCTAGTTTGCCAAGCAGGTCTAAATGACTTGTTCACGAATCAAACTGATTTGTTCTCGAGTTCAAATACAGGCAGTGGCAGTCAACAGGTTCCAGGACACAACAATGATCAGTGACTTAAAGGTAGGGTAGGCAAATTGGATAAAATTCTCTTCACATCCTAATAACAATCAATAATAGAAGTGGTCTAAATATTAAAACATGTGCCCATATTTTCAGTAGGCGTCGCAAGACCAAAAAATGTTTGTCCAATCATTGCGTTCGGTCCAAGTTTAGCTCACAGCATTCATAACATATTTGAACATTATAGATTTCATGACCAAAAACATAGATATTTATTTTCCCTCTTGTCTTTGTCACACTAGATGAACCACAGAAGTTTACTCTCTTGTTCAAGAGAGCAGAGGATTACCCCATCGATCTGTATTTCCTGATGGACCTTAGTGACTCTATGAAGTCTAATCTTGAGAATGTCAAGAATCTGGGAGCCGACCTTGCAGAAAAGATGAAGGACACCACTAAAGACCTACGGATTGGTCAGGAGGACACACATGCTCAAATTCACACCTGTGTACTATTAAAACTGTGAAATGACCTGCTAACTCTTGCTTGCAGGTTTTGGTTCATTCTTGGAGAAGCTTGTGATGCCTTTCATTTTGACCACGGAAAAGTACTGGAAGAATCCATGTTTTCCAAATGAGTGCACGGCACCCTTTAGCTACAAACATGTCCTGAGCTTGACCAACGACAGCTCATTGTTCACCCAAGAAGTCAGCAAACAGCAAACCTCTGGAAACCTGGACTCTCCGGAGGCAGGATTTGATGCAATCATGCAAGCTGTTGTCTGCATGGTGGGTAGAGTTCAGCATTCCATAAATGCCACAAAACTACGAGCTAAGTCTTCAGTACATGTTAGCGCATGCAGTGTTGTACATACTCATAGATAGCAGCATGCATTAGCTACTAAACACGTTTGGACAAAACCTGACTTTTTAAAGCTGTGTTCTATCTGTTGTGTTTTAATTGTTTCTCAGAAAGAGATCGGCTGGAGAAACGTAACCCGTCTCCTTGTGTTTTCTACGGACGCTGGATTCCATTTTGCTGGAGATGGAAAACTGGGTGGCATTGTTCGTCCAAATGACGGGAAATGCCATCTTACCAATAATATGTACGACATGAGCCATCACTTTGTAAGTGTAGCTTTTACAGGGAACTCAATAGACAGAGGCTGTCAACTAAACATGTCAGATTGTCTCACATTTCAGTTCTTTCTGGCAGGACTATCCCACCATCTCTCAGCTGGTAGACACACTAAGTGACAACAACATTCAGACCATCTTTGCTGTGACAGAGCCATTCCGGGCTCTTTATCAGGTGTGTGTATACATGGATTATATCTCCTCCAGATTGCAACATCATCATGTTTATCATCTCATGATAAAAGCGTAGTAGTCGTGTTGATTAACGGTGTATTTGTGTGTGCGCAATAGGAGCTCTCTAAACTAATCCCCAAATCAAGAGTGGGGACACTGTCTGACTCCTCTTCCAATGTCATCCAGCTCATCGTTGATTCCTATAATGTGAGTTTAAAATCTGCATCACATGTCTATCAAGTGAAAAGTAATGGTTGCTGTGGTCAGCTGTACTTCCGTTTGCTGCTTAAAGGACGACCAAAACCACTAGAATTTTTTTCTTTCACTTTACAGCCAGTTCAATTGTTTTAAGGTTGTTCATAATTCATAGTTCTTAAAGTGTGTCCAGGGGCCAGTTTTGTAAACTGCTAAGACTAATCAATTTAGACTTTTTTTTTTCTTTAAGACTGTTCATGACTTTTTTTAATCAGTTCTATAAAAATGTAGATTGTCTAACTTGATACCTAAAACTAAGAGTGACTGACTTAGACTAACTTCTAGAACCTAATGTCAGGGATTTGAAGAGCGAGGACTCAAGTGCAAGGAGGACAGGGCTTTATTGAAAAAATGAAACAAAACTTCAAACAAAAACAACCCCGAGGGGGAGAACAAGACAAACTAGAAACTAGACTAATTGGACTAGATTACACTGGACTAGACAGAACAAAGCTCGACACAAAGGAAAGACAACGAAGCGACACAGGACAGCAAATATGAGGAGATTAAATAGCCATGGGAGGAAGGGTAATGAATGGGAAAACAGCTGGGACAAATCAAACTAATGACAAGGAACAAGGAGGGTGACAGTGACAAGACATGAACACGCAGCCAATGCGGACACACATCGCCGCCCTGACACTTAAGACATTGTCTTAACATAATGATTATGTGCAACTGGCCCCAGAAAAATAAGAAGTATGAAGTAATAGTTCACCCCAAAAATAAAGCTTTAATAAGCCACTTGTCATTTTAAACAGGAATGACTTTCTTTCTTCTGTGAAAAACAAAAGAGGATTCAGAAGAAAGAGATTCATACAGGTTTAGAATGACAACAAGGATGAGTAAACATCATGATCTAGACTAGAGTGAAACATCCCTTTAAATGTAGGATTTGAATGCATATTTTATTTTCTCATGACTAAAATAATCTCTGTGTTTAATTCTGTCTATCAGTCTTTGTCCTCAGAGGTCATTTTGGAGAACACCAGGCTACCTGCTGGTGTGTCCATCTCCTACATCTCACACTGCAAGAATGGAGTGAGCGGAAAAAGAGAAAGCCAGGGAACATGTTCCAACATCTCCATTGGGGATGAGGTGAAAAGTGAATGAAATAAATGCCATCTGTACTTGTCCGTGCATGTAAAGGAGCTAACTAGAACTAACTAGCTCAAAACAGAGACTTGTTGATCTTGTCGAAGAAGGAAATGTATAAACGCGTACATTTAACAACTTTAATCTCTTCAGCTCTATGGCCCATACTCATATCCATATATGGTGTAAACAAAAACGTTTATGTTAGATGTGATTGATCGCGATTAATTTACTGCACTAAAATAAATACGGTTGGAAAGAAATACAAATAAATAAATGATGAATAAACAAATATAGAAATACATGAAAATGAATTACAGAATAAATAAAAGTTAAAAAGAATGAAAAATCATTTTTTAATCTACAAATTTATAAAAAAAAAAGTTAATTTAATTCAAATTAATTTATATTTGTTTTATCAAGTCAGATATCTATTTATTTGTATGTTTATTCATTTTTAATTTCTGCAGGTTTGGTCCTCCATACAAAATGCACTACTGTATGTTACTGATAACAAAAAGGACAAGAAACTAAATCATTTATATAAAATATTATCATACTGTATCTACCAGGCTGTATATCTACTGTATCTATCTGAAACATGGCTCATAGGTGAAGTTTAATGTTTGTGCCTCATAGGTGAAATTTGACATAGAAATCACAGCCAAGGGTTGTCCATCTAATGGAAAGTCAGAGACGATAAAGATCAAACCACAGGGATTCAATGAGGAGGTGGAGATCGTCCTCAACTTCATCTGTGAATGTGAATGTCACAAAGACAGAATCCCAAACAGCCCAGCGTGTCACTTCGGCAACGGTGCCCTGGAGTGTGGTGTATGCAGGTTTGAGAAGCTGTCATTCTCTCTCCTATGCAAATGCAGATAATTAAGTATGACAATGTTTTCTTCTTCATATCAGGTGTAATGAAGGCCGATTAGGTAATGTATGTGAGTGCAGCCAAGATGAGGTCAAAACAGATGATTTGGATGCAAACTGTCGCATGGATGCAAACAGCACAGACGTCTGCAGTAACAATGGAGAATGTGTCTGTGGAACGTGCGAGTGCAGAAAAAGAGACAACCCAGAGGAGAGATACAGCGGAAGGTTCTGCGAGTGCGACAACTTCAGCTGCGACCGTTCCGGCAACAAGCTCTGTGGAGGTACAACTCTTTGAGGAATTCAATCTTTTACTTAATTTGTTTATTTATTACAAATCCTAATGTTTTAAATTGAATCTGCCATTTTTATGTTTAAATGCATACACACTTCAATTAAAAATATAGAACATTATTACAATCAACATGAAATGGTATTCACATCCCATTTATTTACACAATATACTGTATTTAATCATATAAATGTATTTCTTTAGAATTTATTTAGCTTTTATTTGTCAATAACAAGCATTTTGATTAAATGCTGACTTTAATGGATTAAAAAGTTACTGCATTTGCTTGAACACTGTAAAGAAATATTTTCTTTTTCAGTATTGTTGTGTTGTTTTCCAGTACAAATTTCTTAAATCAAGATGCATTAACTGGATATGCAAAATTACTTAAGATTTTGAGTCTTGTGTGACAAAATGTATAGAAATGTCAGTGGGGTAAGACAATTTACTCATTTAAAGAGTAACAAAAAATGTTCTATTGACAGATATAACTTATATTTTGAAATATTTTTCTTTTACTTTAAAGTAAAGGTATCTTGAATTAAGAATGTTTAGAAATCTGTATTGGAATACAAGACAGAAACATTAAGTAAGAAAAAATATTTTCAGCCTTTTTAAGATATAAAAGGCCGAGGTATCCTTTTCCCCACAGGTCATGGTCGATGTGAATGCCGAAAGTGTATTTGTGAGCCTAACTACACCGGCAGTGCGTGCGAGTGCTCTCTCGACACCTCCACCTGTCTGGCCAAAAACAAAAAGATCTGTAACGGCCGGGGAACCTGCGAGTGCGGCACGTGTAAATGCACAGACTCAAAGTTCCAGGGTCCGACCTGTGAAATCTGCCCAACCTGCCCTACGGTTTGCAGTGAACACAAGTGAGTTGTTAGCACAACACTTGCTAATGAGGCTAAGCTAGCATAGCTAACCCACTCAGTTGAACTACTTGCTTATAGTCAGTTTTGTATCTGTATAACTTTTCCTTTAATTTCAGTGGTGCTCTAAAACTAATTTAATCTGAGCTAGCAGAACTGAATATATTCCTGCGTGTTTTTCCTCCAAGGGATTGTGTTGAGTGCAAACAGTTTGGTACGGGTAGCAAGAGCAAAACATGTGAAGAGGAATGCAGAAACTTCACCCTTAATGTAGTGAAGAATAAGGAAGAGCTCAAGCAGAAGCTCAAGGACCAGACTGACATGGAAGAGTGCAAGGAGCGGGACGTTAACGACTGCTGGTTCTTCTTCACCTACGCTACCAAGAGCGACGATAAGATTGAGGTCCATGTGTTAGAGGAAAAAGGTAAGTGATGGACATGTTGTCAAGTAACCAGTATGAAATATGTTTTTACTTATTAAATATAAATACTACATTAAATACAAGTGTCCACTGACGTAAACCTGATTGATTGTATTATTTAAAGAAGTCATTTATCTTCTTCTCATTACAGTTTTTCTCAAATGCTAAAACACATTTCACAAACGTTTCCTCCATGTTCCCCAATGTCTAAATACAACAACCTTTTCTAAAGCTACATAAACACAACCACACCTTCTCACTTCAAAACTCAAACTTTCACACCAAAAGAGCAGCTCGAAGCTTTCAAAAATGTAAACACTATACACATCATTACACACTACAGCAAAACAATTGAAAACACAATGCTCAATTTGTGAGAAGGTTTTTTGTTTCATAACTGCCAATGCATATTTTTGAGAAACTTTACAGTAATGAATCTTTTTATATCTCTGCAGAGGATTAGGCATTTATATGTTGAGTTTCATATGAAGAGTATAAATCTATAGTAAATTCTGCATGTACACTACTGTAACACAACCTCGATGCAAAAACAGAATTTATTGCACACAACAGTACTTTTGAAAACATGATCAGGATGTGAAGTTTTTTTATTTACTTTATTCACACCACACACACACACCGCAATTTGTTGAGGGGGGGGAGCGAAACTCCGCTGAACTTCTGACGGGGAAGAGAAACACACCTCCTCACCGCCAAAGCTACAGCACCACAGCCGCTTGCAGCCGCTCATGGACCGGTTGGGGACCACTCCTCTATAGAGTTCAGGAAAAGGGAGTAGAGTGGCAGACAGACGTTTAAAAAGTGTTTACTGTTGGTGGTGAACCACTCTCTGATTTGGTTTGTTCTGTGGAAGCGTACATTATCCCAAATGATCACATAAATGTGATGTGCGGGCCCAGGATGGTGTTGTTGGCGGTCCAGGAGGATGGTTTTTAGCTCCTCTAGGAAGGTGAGGAGACATTGGGTGTTGTGAGACCCAAGGACAGCATACTGGTAGACAAGCCCCTCCAAACCCATGGCCGCACAAAGAGTAATATTACCCCCCCCGTTTGCCAGGAACCTCATTGATGGCTCTTTGGCCAATGATGTTACGGCCTCTTTGCCTTAGTTTCTGCAGGTTGAAGCCAGCCTCATGCAGGAAAAGGTACTCATGAGGTCTGGCCATCGCATCTAACTGTAATATCCTCTGTGAAAATGTGAAAGTGCACAGGTGTTCAGAACAACAGTCAATCAGGTAGCACAGTATTTTCCAGAAGTAATGCAGGCCACTGAGAAACACAGTATGTCCTCTAACTGTGCTGTGAACATGGATGTATACTTGCACATACTCGTAACGTAAGTCTTTGTGTCGCGCAGAGTTGTGCTCAAAGGGAACCCTATAGACCGGTTTCATCCGCATCTTTTGGCACCGGAGAACTCGGTCTATTGTGGCCAAGCTGACATCAATGCTCTCAAAGTTGACATTATCGGCAATGACTTTGTCTCTAATCTCCCGGAGTCTGATGAGGTTGTTCTCACGAACCTTCTCACACCAAGAGACTACTTTCAAAGGCTTGTAAAATTGTATTGTGACAAATAAAGCAATAGAGTACAATACCTGTTGTGTTGTCTGAATGCCCTCATAATGGTGGCCACGGTGAACATACTCCGGTTTGGATGGACTCTTAGTCCTGCTTCAGCCATTGTCATGCCATGGACAATGACATGGTCAATGATTGCTGATCGCATCTCGTCTGTATTGATGGTGCAAGGTTGTCTTGCTCTCCCTCCTGGACCTTCTCTCCCTTGTTGGCCTCCTCCTCTTCTTCCATGGCCAGCTCTTCTCTCTCCTCTGACTCGAATTCCTCTTCCCTTGACTCTGCCTTCATCCATTGTATTTGTTTGGAATCTTCAGCAAACTGTGCACTCTGAACTTGCTTTGATACATGTGGTCACAGCATTAGCAACAAGTGTCTTCAATTTTGAGTCGTTGTGTGTAATGAATGACGCCAGGTGTGTTCATTGTGTTCAAATATTGCTGACTGTGGCAAGCATTTTGCATCACATGAGCTTTCATTTGAGAATATGAGAAGAGATGTTTTGCAGCTTGTGTTTTGGCAAGGAAAAATGTGTTAAGATTTATGAGAAAGGAGGATTGTGTTTTGTGAATTGTGTCTTCATGTGAAATGTGTTCATGATATTGGAAAATGATGGCTAGATTTAGTAAATGTGTTTAGACAACTGGTCATTTGGTTTAGAGGATTGGATTTTGTGTTTTAGCATTAGAGAAAAACTGTAATCAAAAATATTAGCTTTTCCTCCCCCCTTGTAACAATTACATTGGCATGAGACCTGGACAATAATCCTTCAACTTCAGAAACCTGTCACACACAAGATCTCAGCAAAAGCAAACATTAACAATCCAACCAATTCTCCATGGACAAAATCAAATCCTGCCCTAGAGTTTTTCCTTGCATCCCATAATGCTTTGTGTGTCTGTGTTGACAGAGTGTCCCTCTGGTCCTGACATCATCCCCATCGTAGCGGGTGTGGTCGCAGGAATCGTTCTGATTGGTTTAGCACTTCTGCTCATCTGGAAGCTGCTCATGATTATTCACGATCGCAGGGAGTTCGCCAAATTTGAGAAAGAGAAGATGAATGCCAGATGGGATACGGTGCGCACATCTTTATTAATATTTATTTCTTAATATTGTAAATAAATTAATGATATTCTATATATTCCATGGGAAGAATAGTGGGATAATGTTCATGTTTGTAAGGTCTTTCTGTTCTGTTTAGGGTGAGAACCCCATCTACAAGAGTGCTGTGACAACTGTGGTGAACCCCGAATATAAGGGACAGAAGTAATTATAGAGTGAACTATAATTCAATACCATGAAATATCATCACTTCCGTATGGCTTGCAGCAGTGTTTCTCAACTGGCCTTGGCTTCAGGAACCAGATTTTACATCTGTGATTGAATACAGTACCATAAACTGCATTTAATGCATCAGTAGTCTGGGTCATTTGACTTCGGACCAGTATACCCACTCAGATGCCAAAATAAATGTTATGTTTATTTAAAAAAATTGATAAATGTATTTATTTGGCATTTTATCCACTACTCAATCAAATGCATTTTTGAGTCACAACCTACCTGTTGAGAACTGATTTGTAAGCAAGTTTCCCATTGCTTGATTATTTTTTTATTCTATTTTTCATGTGTATATGTAAATATAAAACTCTAAAAGCACTGGTTCAGAAATACACAAATCTCACAAGGTCACAACTAGATCCACCAATGACGTCTTATTTGACATACTTTCTATAATGCTAATAAAAAAGTGTTGGGTTTTACTAAATACTCTCTTGATTTCTTTTGTGGGTGATTTTTTTCTCTCTCCATGCTAATCAGTGGCTGATTACATTTTGGGGGAGGGGCATTCTCATTCTAGAGAGCAACTGATTGGACAAAAATCTGTGTAGTGCAGGATGAGTCATCGATATTTTAGTTTTTGCTTTCCCAAGTCTATAAATTGTGAATGCATATATCTGCTAAAACTGCATTTTGTCAGTATTAAGGGCTGTTCACACCAAGGATGATAACTATAAAGTTTTAACGACTTCACGTTTATAATAAACATAGCATTATTGTATGACATGGCATGAAGTTATCAGTGTGAATGAGGGTATTCCAGAAAGCAATGTTATCTTACCATCAAACATACCCTGAACTCTTGCTTGATTAATCCAAACCTTGCTTACTCAATGTATGCTGGTTCCAGAAATGCATCAGAGAGTAAGTTCATCAAACCCAGAGTATGTTCAGGATTAACACAAGATATTCTCAACAGAGCGAAGATTCCATGAAAACACATGCTAAGAAAAAGTGCGCCAGACAACATTTTTCTTCTTTGTTTAATGCCAATTTACACATTGGAAAATATTACCTATTCTGTGGTTTGTAAAAAAAAATCTGTCTTTTTATTTAAAAATCTTTTAATCAGTGTGAATAAGAACTATTTTGTTTTTTATGCTAATTATATAATAAAGAGGAAGACGTATTAAACTAATTAACAGTTTGTTAATTAGCAGTTTGTCAAAGATAATTTTGCTTCGACATTGCTTGAAAGGTAAGATTTATTATGAATGGTTTTCTTTTATAGATATACATTATAGCATAGATAGATAGATAGATAGATAGATAGATAGATAGATAGATAGATAGATAGATAGATATGTATGTAGGTATGTAGGCCACTATCTATCTATCTAATCATCTCTGTCTATCTATCGATCTATCTATCTATCACACCCACTGGAGCCTCATCAATAGGACCTCAGAACTGAACATGTTCCAGATCAGGTTATGTTCAGAGAATAAGTTGTCTACTTACATAACGAAAACGTGGAACCGAAAGTTGAGCTTAACATACCCGGGAATGTCACATAACCTGCTTTCTGGAACACCTCCCAGGTCTTTTGTTTGAATAAACGTCGACAAAGCAAACATGCATGGACCAAAATGCCACAAAACTAAAGACAAAATGTTTAAGGACCATATTGTTTTACCACAGAGTTACCCCCAAACACACTACAAATGGAAAACTGAAGAAAACCCAAATAAAAAGTTGCTAGCTCGAACTATTATAGTATTTAAAGCACTACGCAACCTCGTCATGAAGACAGAATGATCTGAAGACAATAAAGGGGTTAAGTGTATTTTTTCAGTAATTAGTTCTGCCACAGCATCTCTTCATGCTGCCACTTAGATCATATGCCTGAAGCTTCCCACAGGTGATTGGTGCCACTCGCTGACCAATCAGGACGCGTCTCGCTGCCATTGCAAAGTTATTAACCCTGTGGCAGTCTCGGACTCTCCCCGGGGTCTGCTTACAGCCTTAATCTGACGCAAATAACTCCTTCATTTCCCTGCCGGATGTTTTAACAGGGTTGCGTTGTCTTCATTTAACCGAGGAGATTCTCAGATCGCCGTGTCGAGCGGAAGGCAAAGGCGAGAGAGCGAGACAGTATGTCTGACGACTGTGCCGTTTGTTTGCCAAACACCACCTTGATGCGTTACACAGTTACACCGTCTGAAACATTGAAATGTGGCAAATTCAGGACAGACCCGCGGAGATCTCCGGATCTAGAGCTGGTAAGTCTTGCCTGTAGGTCTGCCTCCCGTTTAAAGCGGATCGATCGATTAATGTGGTTTTAATCACATAAAGGGTTGTTGAATGAGCGAGTCAAACTGTGAACTTGGCAGGCGAACGTCAGCATATTCACAACATCGTTATGTCACATCAGCCCGGAAAATAAGGTCTGCCTTGATAACCGCACACTTTGAGAAAACGTCGGGATTTTTATTTGTGGGTTGAAACAAAGACTTTTTTTTTTCGCGCAGGTTTAATATCTGCAGGAGGTTTGACTGCACCATCTCCTCACATTAACTGCGAGTCTACGTGTCATCCTCTTTAAAAAGCTCGCCACGATTCGTTTTTCGTCCTGTCAGATTTTTTTCTCTCCCTTTCTCGGTTAGCCGAGCAGCTTTTCCATTCCCTTCCTCTCCGCAAGCGCGCGACTTTCATTTACGGAAAATCCGGATTGAAGTGACATAATTGTGAACGGTCAAATGGATTTGCGCGAAGCGACTGAAAATGCGTTATCGTTCAGGGTTTTAGCATGGTGGCGCTATTGCAGATTTGTCTTTTTAAGAATTGTAGGGGGGGGGGGGGGGGGACAACACAGCACAGCACAGCACTGCCCCTTTGTTGGTTCAAGAAAGCTGTGTGCATTTGCACGTATGTCATAATTTGGCTTTTGTCCCAGAGATGGCAACACCTTCACCCTTGAGGTCAAGAGTATGGTCATGATCAATGCTCATTTGTCACTGTGTGTGACAGGAATGGATGGTGCCGGATGGATTGTTACCCCTCTGGAGGGTCAGACGGGTCCCCTGTGGGCGATGACGGTCTTCTGGGAGTGGAGGTAAAACTGCACTTCTACTAGATCATATCATCCTGGGTGCTTTCTTAGACATTACATATCATATAATACCTAGACACATGTGGTTACATCATATTTTCTTGATGCATGGCTTTTTATAATTCCACGCTATTAAATCTGGATGTTTTCTCGTTACTTGATGTGTTATTATTAGTGCATAGATGTGTGAAGCTGAGCTTAGGACTGCTTTAGGAGACAGAAGTGAATGGTGCATGTTTTTGCAGTGAAACATGATCTTGTGGGTGTCTCGTTGCCGTCAGGAGGCACTTGTGTTTTTCGTTTCCAGTGGGAATAGTATTTTGGATTGTGCTGTAACATCACTAAGATAAACCTGGGGATGGATCTCTTTTTCAAGGCAAATTTTGGCTTTGTCATCTTTGATCAGCGTTTACACAAGATTCAAGAGTTTTATTTGTCACATACACACAGGATTTATATACAGCTGGCAGTGAAATATAAACGGGTGGACATGGACAGTGCAAATTAAGTTATAATTTTTTTTTTAATAATTTGTTTTTTTTTTACAAAAAAACACGAGGAAATTACAACAGAAATAGGATAAAAAAAGTACTGTATATGTAGAATTATAAACAAAAGTAAAAAAAATAAAGGGTGGAATAAAATAAGTGAAATAAGCTGTGCAATAAGTAAAACTGTAGACTTATAAATAAGTGGTTAGCAGAAATGTAGAATAATTATGTGCAAATAAGTTATAACAGGATGTTACACAGTAACAATGAGAACAGAAAGTGCAGTGTCAGTGTAGTGTCAGTGTGTGTATGTTTATCCTGAAGTGAAGTGAAGTCACGTGATGTTAGTGACAGCGTTCAGGAGTCTGATGGCCTGGGGGAAGAAACTCCTAAGTCTCTCAGTTTTTGCCATCAGGCTTCGGAAGCGCTTACCAGAGGGCAGCCGGGTGAAGTGAGGGTTTGCGGGGTGCACATGTCTTTGATTCCAACTACATTTTTCCTGTGCAAATCAAGTGATTTGGTGTAAACATAAACACAAAATCTATAACGCAGTTGTAAAATTATTTTAAAGTAGTACTTCACTAAAGGAATGTTTGTAGTCAAAATGAGTTCTGCATCGACTAAACCACAGAATATATTTTTTCATTTTGTAAAACCAAAGTTTGATGTGTGTAACTGTCACTGTTCAACCATAGGTCTCATGAATTGGGTCAGTAACACAAACCAGATGTTTGATTGTTTGAAGGATGATTGAATAACGTCTATAACAAACTTGTACTAGCAATGAATGATTTTAAATATTCACATTTTAGTTAAAAAAAAGTCTATACGCACATACGTGCTTATCTTTGTAAGGACATTTATTATATATAATCCAGTGCCTAACTCTTAACTTAATTCTAACCTAAAGCCTGGGTGGGACATGCCAAGCCAATGTCAAAGTGTCAACTAGTGATGACGAAATCTCACTGTGTTGTTGCGTCTCGACCAAAAAGCTGAGCTTGAACACACTGAAAGGACTCAAGTTGACTGTCAACCTACACGCAGACGCAACACACATGCAAGTACAGTGGTACCTCGAGATACGAAATTAATCCGTTCCGAGGCAGACTTCGTATAATGAGTTTTTCGTATTTTGGAACACATTTTACATGTAAAATGGCTAATCCGTTCCAAGCCCTCCAAAAACACCCCATTCAATTTCATAATAAAGCTAAATTGACCTATAAACAATGAAATAACGTAAAATGTCGAAGCTTACCTTTCGAGTGAGGATATCTCCGAAAGTGGCGGCAGAGGAGGAGGAGGACAAATGGCAGATAACGTACGTACATACGTACACTTAACTTTACGAAAACACATAAAAAATGTAAAGTTTCGGGTGCGGAGTGGCTGAGCTAAAGCACTTGGAAGCACTCATGGCTTGGCTAGCATCAGGAACCAATGGGAGAGCAGGAGGATGGTGGCGAGTCTACTATAACTAAGATGGCGGGGTGCGGCGCGAGTTTCAAAATTGTTATGGGGCGAATCTCGGACTTTCAGAAACCTTTCGTATCTTGAAAACTTTTCGTATGTAGAGCAGTCAAAATTTTCGTCTTTGCTTTCGTAACTTGGATTTTTCGTAAGTTGAGCCTTTCGTATCTTGAGGTACTACTGTAAATATCGGTTTATATCAGAAGATATCAATACTATTTTCATAATTCAAACAAGGAAACCGAAACTATGACCACAAAGCAGAACTTGCTTACCATTTTTAATATCAATCACACTGATCACTTTATTCATTCCAGTTGGCTCATGTTATTATGAAAATACTTGTGCATTGGATGCTCAAAATAACAACCGCCTTCTGTCTGTACCATCTGGACTTCTTTACTCGCTTTCATCACATTCATTTTTATTCTTGTGCACTGATTCGTTCGCTAAGCCGAACAGCCAATCAGAGTTCTCCCTCTCACTGACGGCCCGACACAGATTCAACATGCCGAATCAGTCCAAAAAACTCAGACGGTGTCCGACTAGAACCAATGGCCTGGATTGCCCTACAGCCCAACATCAGCTTGGTGTGTCTTGACCTTTAACCTTAACCAGCCCTTCATAGGGGTGTCAGAAAGTGAGGACCAGCCAAAGCATCCTCGTTTTACTCAAGCAAGCACAAACCCAATCTGTGCGAGAAATTTACTTTATTATATGTACATTTATTTTAACATTAATATACTATTAACATTTATTTTCCAAAAATGTAAAAGAAACAAGATTCTGTAGCTGGGCAAATTGTCTTGTCATGCCAAGTTAATTTTTCAAATACAAAACATACAGCATGTAACAGTAATATAGGCAACAAAATATAGTACTAATGTCTCTTCTGTCATTAGCTCTCCTATTTTACTATGTGTAGTCATTGACTGCACAATGGATTTGGTAGAAAATTAGGAAAGAACCAGCAGTTAAGTGTTAATTGGCATCTTTCTATAGATTGTATTGGTGTAATTGCCTCATATTTTTTCCTAATATCAATAATAATAATAATAATTATATATATATATATATATATATATATATATATATATATATATACATATGCATTTTATTTTTTTTATGAATAGTTTTTAAAGTATTAAATGGCATCTTTCTAGAGACCGTTTTGGTGTAATTGCCTCATTTTTTTCCCCTAATATCAATAATAATTATAATAAATATATTCGTATGCATTTTATTATTTTTTAATGAATACTTTGTATAGTATTGATTGGCATCTTTCTATAGACTGTATAATAAAAATAGACTGAAATTAATTGATAATAGGGGGGAAAAAAGTGTAGCGTAATATTTACATTTTTTTTTGTACTTCAATTTTAAAAATATATGTATATAATTTTATTTACTGGTCTTAGGAAAATATATCAATAAAAATATGGTACATATCATACTAATGCACACCGGGCAAAAAGATGATGTTTTTGAAGAGGCGCGCTTTGCTAAAGGTAGGGGAGTGGATCTCACTCCCTCCCCCCTTCTCTCTTCGCGCCAGAGACGCATGCGTTCTAAACCCATGTGGGAATGGCTGATCTGGGATCGGGGGGTTGGGCCGCCCAACACGAGCGAACAGTTAAAGAGTGTTTTTAATGTCCGCCATGTTGGCCATGGCGCACTGAGCCTGGAATCAGGGACCGGAGCGCGCTGGAAACACACACCGAGAGAGTGCGACCGACACCCGGCCTCGCGCCTCCGCTCGCCCCGCCACCTCCACCGAGCGACCCGTGCACTGCTGGACACCGAACCGGCATCCTCCATGAGAACCTTAATCGGACCAGTAGGGAACATTAGGGGATCGGATAGATTTATGCTGCATCTCGAAATATAAAGAAAAATGAGTAAACTGTCGTTTCGGGCGCGGGCGCTGGACGCTTCCAAGCCTCTACCCGTCTTCCGCTGCGAGGACCTGCCCGACCTGCACGAATATGCGTCTATTAACCGGGCAGTACCACAGATGCCCACGGGGATGGAGAAAGAGGAGGAATCGGTACGTTTTATTGCTTAGAATCATGTATTTTGGGAAATAATTTCATTTTTCTAGTCAGAGGCGCGTCCCTTGCTTCTCTGCGCCAGTGTACACAAAATGGCCGCCATTTCTCCTGCAGAAACGCGTCGAATCTGTAGCTGCTGTCCGATATGGTCGAGGTTTAGTGTATTGGGCCCAAATATTAAAAGTTTTTCTATTCAAATGTAACATCGGAGCTGATTTCTACGCAGTATTTATGCTGATAGACGGGTTACGGAGTACAAAGGAGTCACGTGACCACAGGGACGGCCGCCATTTTGTTGATTATCTTGTGGCTCCGTGGAGGTGCAGTAACGCGCACTCAAGCAAAGGGGGCGCCATTCTCTGAGCGCTTAAACTGAAATCACCAATTAACACCAGCAAAACAATCAGAGCTGTATTGTTTCGTACTGTTCAAACTGTCCATGCAAAGTTTTTTTTTTTTTTCCCCTTCTATTGAGCTATAAACTTTAATTAGAAAAGCTGTCATGTCTGAGAAGGCATTATTATATTTCTTTTTAATCTAATGTGTTCTTAATGAGGGTATAATGAGAAGAGTTTGTGCTTTGTGAATGTATTAATCTTTGAATTGACACAGGAAGCGTATCTGGCCCTACCGGTCTGTTTGGGTGTATGCAGTGATCCGTTTGACTGGGGCAGGGGCGCACATGAGGCCTTGTTTTCTTTTTTCAACTGAAGCTCTTGAGGTCTCTTATTTCATCTGTAGATCGTCAGCATCGTACAAGCAAATATAATATACATGAAATGCAGTCTTCTCTTTCAGCAACTTCTAATGTGGAAATATATAGATCAGAACCATTAAACTTAAATTATTTCCCCCATGACATTTGTCTGTGTATTTTTGTTTCTTGGTTGTGAATTACATTTTTATAAACATTTATAATCTTTTGTTTTTATGCATAAAATCAAAGAAAGCAACAGTTGTTTTCTTTTCACACATCTTGAATGATTCACATTTTCCACATTGATCTATTAATGTGTGCAAATGTGCTGGGGGAAATAATAATATGCATGTGAACATGTCTGTCTAAAAGTGAATGTGTTCAAATGCTAGATGGTGTTAACCTCGGCTTTCTGGGGCAGGTGTCAGTGTTTGTGTGAGACCGCAGACGAGTGAATGTCCCGCCGACAGTGTTTTAAATGTTCATAATGGGGCATCAGGGACCAGTATTGGTGGTTTGTGTAGGTTTTATCACTGGATAATAATGTTTAAGTGTCTAATTCTTCTCTAGGCTGCATGTTTTTGATCAAAAACAGTAATATTGTGATATTTCGATTTAAAATAGCGTTTAGCATTATTAGTCTACAGTGTAACATGATCCTTCAGAAATCATTTTAATATGGTGAATTTGATCAAGAACGAGGAAAAATGTTAAAAGATATTTTGATTTAGACCTGTGTGATCCGTATCAATTAACGGTATACCTTTATCGATAACGATATAAAAATGTCGGTTATAGACCATATGTAAAGCTGTCTTTCAGTTTATTTCCACATAAATCTTATGAACGATCTGCTAGTTTTAAAATCTACTCGGTCACTGAAATTTGTGATTGCGTCCACTTTGAACATTACAATGCCCATGAAAACTGAACTAGAGCTGTAGCTAATTATTTTTTGTTGTTAATTAATCTGATTTTTTTTCGATTAGCTAACTAATCTTACGATAACTTATTTGGCTAATGCTGTTGTTTTTTGATTAGCAGATTATTAATCTTTCCAATAAATAAGTACTTCTACCATTTGTATCTTAAACTTTTTTTATTATTAAACCATTTTCTAACAAAATAGTACAACTTGGTTAAAATAAAGTGCCAGTATCAAAACGCAAACGCCATTTTAAAGCATCCCATACTAGTAATGCCACACAAATTCTGCCAAACGGTGTGCAAAAAATAGTAAGCAAAAGTTCAACATAAATACTGCTTAATACAATGCGAAAAAGTTTAAAGGGGCAAAATCCTCATATCCTCGACAATCATGTTTCTGTTGCTATCTGTGAGAACAGTGTGACAGATATCTAGCTTTCCCTCATTTTGGGAAATGTAACAAACAATAATTAATGACATTTTAATATGAAATCCATGATTGACAATATTAATTGTTGAGAAAACGTTGTAGTGCATTTGTCTTTTTAATATGAACACTGGAAGCGTTTTAAACTTGGGTTAGAAATTATACTATTCATTCAGAAGAAATTATACTGTTCATCATAAATTGTAAGATACAGTGAAGGCCTAATTACGAAATGTTTACTATAATCTGTTGTTAGCAATTGTGAGTATGATTTACTTAATTGATTTGTTAATAGTAAACAAAAATGCACTTGTATTTCTCTGCTAACGGTTCACATGCACTCGCTTACGGCACAGTATCATGTACATCTAGGCGTTTATTTTGAAACTCTACATGTGCGTAAACAACTTGGAAACGCATTGAAAGCATCGTTGACAGACTAAAGCCGACATTAAAAGTCCTGTTTATTGTAGCCGTAGGGCAGTAACATCTGCACCATTAGCGACGAACACTAGCATTGTTATTGATCACATTGAGGTGTACTAGCCGTCAGCTTCAGGGAGACGTTGATCTTGAAACGCACGCAACTCCCAGAACCCACTCTAACAGTTACACAACTGGTTTTACAGAGCAAACAAAAAACAGTTTTATTCAGCTTTTGTTTAAAGTGTTCACACACTGTTGATGATTATCGTGGTCTGGCTTTATGGGATCAATTCATACATTTATTTACGTTCACTTCAAATATTCAACTCGTCGAAGTGTTTTCTTAGTTGATTTAATTTATGACTTCAAAGTGTTGCTTGTTACTCTACAATAAGTAGAAATATACAGATCTACTGCTAAAACCAAGTTCAAAGACCGAATTCTGGCTCAGAAGGTGAAGTTGTAAAAGTGTAAACTTAATTCCAGTCATGTCTATTTACATTTTAAGAACGGAAATCTAATATTGTCTACTAAAATAATTATTAAAGGTATATTAAAATAAATCGATCATACAACCAAGATAAGTTATTTTCACCCATGTTTCAATCTATTGTTCAATTGATTTACTTTATGAAGGATTGATTTAAAGTTTTATTCGTTTATTTAATTAGACACCATTTTTGATTAAGTTTGTAGTAAGTCATACCATTTTATGGAATCCAGGAAAATAGTGGGTTTCATGGTGCCGTAAATGAAAAGGCAGCTACTCTGTGGAGAGTACTTGTGGTCTTAACGGTTTTAACATCCATTCTCAAGGTCGTTAAAGTCCATTTGAAGCAGAGCTGCTTACTCACTCGTTCAGCCGGGAACGTGATTGACACAGTTCACACGCAAAGAAAAACAATGAGCTGACAAACCAGTGAAGATTCATTTAGAAATATAAAGTCTCAGCTTTCAAATACTTAAATATTTTATTATAAAATTTAAGAAAGGAATACCTTTTGTTTTATTTTGCAATGGAAAACCATTCAACATTGTTCACCTGAAGCTGGAGAGGAATTGTCTAATCGTTTGCACCCCTAATTATTTTTAATTTATTTCTCTGTGTTGAGTTGCGTGAGATCAGTCAGCTGAGTTTGGTTTTTCTTAGCATGTGCCAAAACATTTTTTGACAATGTTTTGCTCTGCTGTGTTAGGTGTTTCTTTCCATTGGTGGGAACCAAGGATGGTTTGATTTGTTTTTAGTATGGATGCACCAAGAGTTATTCTGAAACTGTTATTTTTGGTGTTTGAGGGCGAAAATCGGTGACCGAAAGCGACGTTTAATTAGCGCTCCTCCCATGACACATTCTGACTGTTCAGCGTCTACATGGATGAGCTACAAACATGTCATAATTCTGGATTAACAATAATAATTTCTCTGTTTTAATCATTAATGATATGGTTTCTATCTTGACTGTTTTGGTCTGTCTGGTTTTCTGTTCATTTGTGAACGAAAGATTTGCAGCACGCCTGAAATCCAAGAGTCGCAAAAATTGTGCTATTACTTTTAATATGAAGCAATGCCTCAACTCCTGTCGATCTTTATTACGAAAATCAAACTGTACATGTTGTTTTGGCCCTCTTTTATATTGTGATCGATCATCTCATCTTCTCTCTACTACTTCACAAAATAAAATGGATGAACTCCAGAAGGAGTGTTGAAAGAATTTACCGAAATGAATCCTGTCTCGTGTAATTGCTCAATCAGTGTTTCAATCGGGGGAAGACCTTAATAAAACCGCTTGTAGGCTATGCATTGTCACTTAATTTTACATTTACCTCAAGAAAGCTGTTCAGTGTCCATAAACTTACCTTAAATAACTGTGGAGAAGAGCATTTAGCTTAAAATCCATTATATTTTTATTTCTACTGTTAGTGATGTCTGTTTTAATGTGGCTATATTTGAATAAATCTGCCATGAAAGCAAGTTATTGTTTTAAAATGTTTATTTCATCAGCCTTGAGTAGAAACTATTCTGTTATTAACGTTTATATGAAAACTGCCTTATGTGCAATTAACATGATTATTAAAGTAGTTGTGCAATCAACGCTCCCAACAGCTAAAACTAAATTTGATTTATTATTTCTTACCAGTTTTTGAAGTGCATTCTGATTTCTGTACTTTCAGAATTTATATTTCGGTGCGTCAATTATTTTTCGTCTGCTGTGGTTTGACTGTTGCACACTGTTACTTTCTCATCTTGCCATGAACTTGCATTTGAGTTTGCGACACTTTGTGGTGTAATAATGAGGTGTCATGATGGCCTATTTATTCATGGATCGCATGTCATTTACAACGATTTTCTTTTTACACCTGTGTTTCTTGTTATTGTGTTTGTATATGCGTTAATATAGGGATTCCTTTGCATATTTATTCATCCATACTCCATATTTTATGTGTATCACTTATTTATTATAGAAGATTATGGACAATAAGCTCAAGACTGGTCAAATTCTGTCGATTATCCAACATTGTACTGCGTAATTTTTTATTTTGTTCCCCCAAATACATGATGGCTTTCCTGTGGATCAAACAGTAGAGAGTGCCACTTGCAACACCAAGGTCATGGGTTTGATTCCCAGGGAAAACAAGAACTAATTACAATGTTAATGTGCGTCTTGAAAGCAATACAAGTCGCTTTGGCTAAAAGCATCTGCAAAATGCATGAATGTAATTGATAAAGAATTGAATGATTCCAGGTTAGCAAGGGCAACACAATAGTTGTATTTATCTGGTGCAACCATTGAGATTTTATTGGATATGCTGGTATGGTTGAAATTGTGGTGCTTTATGCTTTCTTAATGCAAATATTGTCCATCAAACACCGACTCTACTTTTAGTCGCATGACTCGTCATTTAGCCAAATTCCAGATAATTGCACTTGCAACTTAATTAAACCTTGTCTTTTATGTGTGTTTATGTAGGAACACCATCTCCAGCGGGCGATCTCTGCTCAGCAGGTGTACGGGGAGAAGAGGGACAACATGGTGATTCCCGTCCCAGAGGCTGAGAGCAACATCGCCTACTATGAGTCCCTGTATCCCGGGGACTTCAGAATGCCCAAACAGCTCATTCACATACAGCGTGAGTCATTCAGCCTTTCCCAGTCCAAATACCACATTCAGATTGAGAGCTTGAGGTTTGTGTCCTTCACGCCTTTTACAGCTGACTTAAATGAGCTGTGACAGGAAATTAAACACACAGAAAATATATACGGCCTTTTGAAACTGACATGAGCACATAAAACATTGATTTTAAATATTGTCTCAATGCGCTACTACCTCTACTAACACCTTGAATGGTCGTCAATGGAGAAAGGATGTTGGAGCGAGTGTGTAGTTTTTCTTCTAGCAGGAGTTTACAAGCTTATCCAGCCGAACCATAATCCTTTCATTCAGGAAAAACAAGTTACTCTAAACTCATGGTAGTTGGAGTCAGTGGCGTGTTTCCTTCCACCTATTTTTATATGCATTTTGGAATCTCATACAAAAAACATTTGATGAAAAAAGCGTGTGCTCAAATGAGGCGGATACTTATAATAATTATTTTTCATTTGCCAAATAAATCCCCCAATGTACAACAGAAATCGTGACTTTGCCTGAATGGTGGATGTGATTGGATACCTGGACTAACCAGTAGAATTTTCATTGCACCGCATCTCAAATGTTTGCTCTGTTTTTCTGAAACGCCTGATCCAAAGTCTGTCATCAGAATGATTTGGTCTAATGAACTCCCAGAAGTGTCTCACATGATTGCATTCCCAAACACAGACATCCGCCCCCGAACGCAAGGTAACACGACACGTTTATTGCGCTTCGCCTGTGCACTCGGAGATGAAAGTCAATGATAACGTAGGAAAACTGAGCCATGGTGGCTTCCTTGATTGTAGCAACTTGTTTCCCAGGAAGTGATTTTGTTTTCTCGAACACGTGGGATGGAAACAAAAGTTTTATATTTTGTGAACAAGTTTAAGTCGCATCTTTAAGTGTAAACATGGCCATGTTGGTGCCTCTCAAACAGATTGCAATTCAGTTTGATGCCACTAGAGGCACAAATTACACGTCTAATGACTACATGATTTGTTGCTGCAAGTATTGTGGCTTTGATTCACAGTAAGAAAAAAAAAGTTTGGTTTATATTGTTCTTACTCAATCTACTCTTGCTCCACGCAGCGTTCAGTCTGGACACAGAGCAGCCGGATTATGACCTGGACTCCGAGGATGAGGCATTTGTAAATAAGCTGAAGAAGAAGATGGACGTAGGAGCCCTGCAGTTTGAAGAGATGATCGACCGGCTGGAGAAAGGCAGCGGACAGCAGGTACCAGAAACGGGTGGGAATGGGAAAACTAGATATCATTTAAGTGTTGTGGTCTGTGAGTTTAATTTCAGAGACTCTTTAGATGGATTTTATTTGACTGTTAGTGTGTTTGTAGAAGCAGGTCGTGACAATGTTTTTATCGCAATTCAATATAAGTGACTGATAGCTTTTCATATAATCAAAACATTTTTACATTTGCATGTTTATTTGACAGATGCTTTTATCCAAAGTGACTTGCATTACATTGAAGGTATACGTTTTATCAGTTTGTGCATTCCCTTGAAATGAATGACTTTGGCGTTGCTAGTGCTGTGCTTTTCTGTTTAGACTACAAGACCGCTTTGAATTGATAACATAAGAGTGTAGCTGTATCATGTTTTGCTTGCTTGAGGAAAGCAAAGTGTGTATTTGATTCTTGTTAATAAGCACTTTAAAACAATTGAAGATTGAATGCATGAAATATTCCCCAGACTGCGCTAGCGTCTCTGTAAGAGCATGCTTGTTTTGCAGCTTACTTTAAGCCTAATATAGAGCTATTGATTATTAATGACAGATGTATGAGCCAGGCCTGTGGATCAGCTGTGTTGGTTCATTCTGGTTGTCAGCTTTATGACTGTGTGTTTAAATGTGTAGAGAATTAATTGTGACTTATAGAGTGAGAGAGATCAACAATTAGGATGTTGATCCATTGTGGTTGTCTCCACATTTTACTGTAGCTGATCATATGCATGTTTTCTAATTGTCATTCAAAGATTTTGTGGCTGGTCAGGGTTTTTTTCTTTTCTTTTTCTTTTCTCAAGTCTGCATTTATTTGATTAATAAATACAGTAATATTGTGAAATTACAATTTAAAAATAACTGCTTTTTTTATTGTTTTAATATTTTTATTCCAAATGTAGTTATTGGCAGTCATTATTACAGTCTTTAGTGTCACATGATCCTTCAGAAATCACTAAATTATATGATGATTTATTGATGTGCTGCTTAATATTTTTCTGGAAACTATATTTATCGAGAAAAAATATTAGTTAAAATGAACAGCATTTAGTTGTGTGTGTGTGTGTATATAATATTAAAATAATAATGTTTGAATGTTTTTGCATTATGGTATTACTGTCAACTTTTGATCAATTAGCACATCCTGCTTAATTTTTTTTCTGGAAACTAAATTTATCGAAGGAACTTATGTATGTGTGTGTGTGTGTGTGTATAATAAATAAATATATATATATATATATATATATATATATATATTAACAATTAATGTTTTTGCATTATAAATGGTTTTACTGTCAACTTTTGATCAATTAAATGCGTCCTTGCTGAATAAAATTTATTTTAATTTCTTTTAAACTTTAAAGTCTTGCTGATCCCAAACATTTGAACATTGATTTAATTAACGTTGAATAACTCGACATGCTTTGCAATCGATAGTTAAGGTCTGCTCACAGCAAGGCAAGTGATAACTATACAGGCTAACAGAACATTAGTATCATTGTCAGTGATCAAAAGACTGTCATCTTGATAAGAAGCTTAATTGCAAACATTCTTTCCCAGCCGGTGTCTCTGCAGGAGGCTAAACTCTTGTTAAAGGAGGATGATGAGCTGATAAAGGAGGTGTTTGAATACTGGAGCAAGAAGAGGAAAGCGTGTCAGAGCGGCGCTCTCATTCCTGTTGTCAAACAGGAGAAGCGTGACGGCTCCAGCACCAGTGACCCCTATGTGGCCTTCAGGCGCAGAACGGAGAAGATGCAGACCCGAAAGGTAAGGGGAAAACACTCAAGGAATTGACTCAGCTTATAGAATAACAAGGGGGAAAAACTGACGTGTTCTCTTGCTCTACAGAATCGTAAGAACGATGAAGCTTCTTACGAGAAAATGCTGAAGCTGCGTAGGGACCTGAGCCGGGCCGTCACCATCCTGGAGATGATCAAGAGACGAGAGAAGAGCAAGAGAGAGCTGCTGCACCTTACGCTGGAGATCGTAGAGAAGAGGTACACACTCACTTCTCATTTGTGGACCCTTAGTCGTGCTCAACCTGGAAATATCAAGAAATGACATGAGACCCAAATTAACTATTGTCCTGACATAAAATATATTCACTATAGACCTTTTCATTGTTTTTCTATTTAATCTTTTGAATATATTTTTATATTCAGCTCTAAAATATTTTATTGGTGCCTAAAACTTCTTTTCATTTAACAAAAAAATAAAAACTTGGACACTTTTGGAAAATGTGCAGAAATTCATTGTTGTGGAAAGCTGGTATTATAGGTTGGCTGTCCCCTAGACTGTATTTGAGCTTATTTTGTGTGTGTGTTTGTAGGAACAGCATGGCTGATTTTGGAGGGGAGGTGATGGCAGAGGTTTTGGCTCAGAGAGCTTTGGAGAAACCAGTCATCCCTCTAATCCCAATCACTAACAGCAACCAGTACAGACACACAGAACATGACCGGGACTACAAAATCAAGGTACACACACACTCTGAGCTCTGTTTGTCTGGGCCAAAACACTTTATGGTTTAGGTTATCTGAAGAAAAATGGGAATACATAGAAATATTATAAAACTCAAGTTCAAGAGTTATTTAATGTCGTCATGCGTATTTGTTTCTAATGTTCGTCTGTAGATGGATAAGCCAGAGGTTGTACGGCAGAAACGGAAGTACGAGAAGAAGGCAAAGCCACTGCCGTTTGGAGGCTCGGTGCACTCCGGCCCGGCAGTGTTTAACACTAAAGACCTCAATCAGTATGACTTTCCCAGCTCCGACGATGAGCCCTTCTCACAGGTGCACAGGTGTTAAATCAAAGAGGTTCATGGGAATCCTTTTCTGTTTCCTCTTGATTTGACTCTCTCCTTTTGCTTTCCTCAGATGTTCTCTGGTTCTTCAGAGGTGGAGGAGGAGAACGATCCAGATGGTGTGTTTGGGTTCAGGAGGAGGACAGGCTGTCAATATCAAGCTGTACGTTGTGATGCATGAATTGGAGTGATGGATTATTTTCCCTCCAGTGTGAGTCTGCAGTCCAGGCCACATGTTATCAGTTAATGATTCTCTTTTCTTTTTTCCTCAAAGGTGCGTTCGGGACTTGTGGGAGGCTGGCCCTGGTCAGACCCTGCCGAGGGTGGGGTAGCAGATGTGCGATATCGCTATTCTCTCACCATGCTCACGGTCCCGCGGCGATGCCTGGGGTTGGCACGACGACGAGTGGGCAGAGGGGGCAGGTGAGTTATGCCCCTTACACAACTACAGTTAACTAGTATCATCTCAACAAATATTTTCATATATTAATAATTGTAGTTCAGTTCATTTGTGAACTCTTATGATGTATATTTTGTTAATTTGGTGTTAAATTAATTGAATTAAATCTGGTGTGAAAAGTGCTCAATTAAATTTCAACTAGGCACATATAATGATTTTTTTCAGAATTACAGTTAATTGTGTTTTAAATGAATTTACCTTAATGTAAAGCTTTTTAAAATTTTTAGCAAACTTTATGATGGTTATTTTGTATTAATTTAATTCAGTAAATGTGCACTTAATCACATGTTAACATTTACTGGGAAAATTCAAATTATTTGAATGTACAATAATTTAATAAATATATTTATAGTACGTGTATGTGTAAGCATGCATGTCTGTATTATTATTTTTTATGTGTGTGTGTATATGTGTGTGTGTATATATATATATATATGTCATATTACTGCTGTTATTGCATGTATGTGTAAGTCTAACATGTAATTGTATTTTTCATTAAATATGCCAATTAATTACTACTTTTTCACAAATGGCACATCATGCAATTCAGTTGAAATGCATTCACTGTCCTAATATATACACACACACACACACAGAGTAAGAAGTATTTAAGCCATGTTTACTCTGCATGCTGAATTTCTTTCTCCCATTTCTTTTTTTAGGGTTTTATTGGACCGAGCCCACTCCGAATGGGATACTGTGTATCATGGGCTGGACCCGGATTCCCCCGCGTTCCCATCGTTGTCTCCCACCCAGCAGCCCAGTATGGATACCTCACACACCAGCACAGATACCTCTGCCCCCTCCTCCACTTCACCTGACCTCACACAAGTCCTGCTCAATATCAAAGCCTGTCGCTGGAGGCATTTCAAGCCTCGGACGGCACCGCCAGACGATCCCGACAATCCTGAGCACTGGACTGTACGGAGACCCCGCCGTGGCTTCCTCATCCGCCCAATCAGTACGCGTCAGACGCAGAGAGGCCCCGCCTCCACCAGACCACCTGCCCCTCCACCCACACCGGGTGAGTCCGCTGTTGCCAAACCATTTGTGTTTCGCTACTTCTCTCACATTTGTTTTATCAAGGCAGAACCTTTTATTAGTATTGTTTTGTAACGCGTTATGAAGTTGGGTTGCAAACTTTTGAAACCATTTGTGCATTTCTTGTCATGTCCTGGATGTGCCATCACTGATCTTTTCACTCTGTGCTCCTGCAGCTTTCACCGCTGAGCAGTACCAGCAGCACCAGGAGCAGCTCGCACTGATGCAGAAACAGCAGCTCGAACAGGTTCAACTACAGCAGCGGGTCGGCAGCTCAGCCGTTACAAACAACCCGCAGGTCAGCCGTCTATGACAATAGATGTCCAGTGTGCATTCAATCTTTCTAGTGCCTCATCATGTCATGAACTTTCTGCCAGTTTGTACAGTTTTGTATTTCAAATGTATTCATTCAAATTTATTTTCTGTGTCTTAGAGTTTGGTGTCAAAGACGATAGATGCTGCCAGTGCTCAGTTTGCTGCCTCTGCACTGGTGAGTCCTGACCAGCTGATGGTGCTGAAGAGTAAAGAGGATGGAGTTGGTGTCAATGGAGTGGTTCCAACCTCAGGTTGGTGTTTTAAACTACACATTCTCACACACACACACATTTTTATATATACACACACACACACACACAGTAATACCTCTGTTTACGATTGACTTTGTATACGAGCATTGTATCGGAGTGCGAGAGAAATTTTCCCACGCCCATTTTTGTGTGGAAAAGTCCTAACGCTCAGCATCTTCGCGCTAATTGTTTTTGTACAGCACATAGACAATGGCCCCCAAGATGAGTTAGAAAGAAGGTACGAAAAAGGAGATGACTGGAATTGAAAAAAAAAAAGAGCAATAAGCATGAACGAGGTTCGCATGTTTTAGATCTGGCAAAGATTTACAACCGTTCGACTTCCACAGTCTGTACGATATTAAAGAAAAAATATGAAATCAAAGTGATAGTGAAAATCAGTCAAGAGAGAAAACTCCAGACATTTTACCAGAAGTTCTCCCTCCTCCTCTCGTCTCCATCGCGCCAGCAGAGTTTTTATTTGTTTTATTTGAGATCTTAATGGTTATAATTTTAACTGTAATTGGGTAAAACCAAAAAAATATTTAAAATGGGCATTTATAGTCGTGTGGAACGAATCGAGTGATTTTTATTACATTCTTATGGGGAAAATTGTTTTGGTGTATGAGACTTGAGTTATGAGCTCTTGGAACGAATTAAACTCATAAACCGAGGTATTACTGTATATATAGTGCGAGTATGTTTATTTTTGACTTGTGAACTAACTGTTTTGCTCCACAGGCGTCTACAAGTTGCATCACACTGGCTCTTCAGTGTCGTCCATCCTTCCATCTACTGGTCCTACCTTCACCTCATCCACCTCTCCCGCTGCTGCCACCACCACCACCACTAACAACGGAACCTCCTCTGCCAATCATCACGTCAGCACGGCTGGCCCCGCCCCTGGTCAGGCGCTGGTGGGCGGGGCCGTGAGAGTGAGCGTGCCGTCACCAGCAGGCACCTTGAGCGTGCGGCAGCTCACCGTTCCCGCCTCTGCCCTAAAACTCGCAGCCAACGCCAACAGACCAATTCCAAAGGTCACCACAGGGTCAACTACCCTCGACATGGGGCCCAGGTGAGAATCTGTAAGGCTAGCGAGTAGGTTAGCACTATTAATCGACACACAATTCAAATCTTTGTGGCTTCATGCAATTATCAAATTGAAAACGGGTTTTTTGTTTCTTTTTCTTTCTTTTTTTTGCATAAATGTGCTGTATTTTAATAATTTATACTTTTTTTCTTAAAAAAATAAATGAATAAAGTTTTAATAACCGCTATAGATTGGTACAGGTATGACGTAAGAACCCGGAAGACTAATTCGCCGCTGGTTCCTTCAAGATTTTTTTGGGGTGTTGATGTTTTTCCATTTATGAGGGGGGGGGAAAAGCCTGTTGTGAACATAACTTGATGATGATTCTTCTACAATGTCTTATCTGTTAACTTGATAAATTAATATAACTACTTTAGATTAAAAAAAAAAAAAGCTAAAATAAGGTTTAATTTGAAGTTGCATGATTCGATAAAATTTTGTCTTGCAGGGAAAATCACGATCAAGAGAAACCGCCGTTAAACAGTCTAACAGACAACACAGTTGCCATGGAGGTCACGTAGCCCCGCCCCCTCCGCCGTTCACACACCACCTCTCAATCGAGGCGTCTCCTTTAGGTGCTATGCATCGTAGCGACGCTGTTTCTGTGGCAGCCGTTGGGACTTAATTGCAATGCTCATCTTTTTATTTTTTTTATTTTGTTACTGTTAAAATATCAACATCTGTAAATTATGAAATATGGAAAATATTCTATGTACATATTTGTAATACTCCCCCCTTGTATATAACATTACTTGAATACAGAAATTGTTCATTTGTGATGTTTTGCACTTGGGAAAAAAATCAGAAAAAAAACTGCGATTTTCGTAGTGTGTGTTTGTGCGTGCGTGACGGAGATTGTGAATGTTCAAGTGTTTGTGAGACTGTATCTGAATGTATGTCACATGCATGGTGCAAAACCTGCTGTTTTATCTATTTATTGTGAGGTGTTTACAGTTTTTGTTTCTCCCCCCCACCCTTTCAATTCTTTATTTTTTTGTATTTTTTTTTTTTAAACACTGTAACCTCTTGGGTTTCTGTGCAGTGTGTGTATGTGTGTGTAGCTAAAACAGTTGTATGTGAACATCTCTTGTTGGAAAAGCAGCAGGGGTTCGTCTGTCTGTGTCTTTCTCTCTCTTTCTTATGTGGCTTCTCCCACTCCACTCAAGCACTATTTTTTATTTTTTTTAATCAATGCTGCTTTTGTATTTTTTTTTTTTTTGAGACCATTTTTCAGTTGGGGTTTGTGAAACTTAAAAAAAAATTGGTTTATTTTTATACCTCTGTTATTGATGACTGATTGTACGTCCCCAGTCTATTATTTGTGCGTAACAGTAGTTCATAAGGGAGAGGACTACAGTGACATCTCAGTATGTTTCTTTATCATCATCATTCCACTTTATATGAAAATAAGGAAAACGAACAAAAAGGGACGTTTTGTTTCCTGTAAGACTTCATGGTGGCACCCTTCCTGTGGGGCCAGCATGAGCTCTCTTCTGTGAAGAGGACGGTACCTCACAAGGCTACTCGTAGTTGTTGTTTGTATGTACCACAATCTGAATGCCCGTTCCAATGGCATCATCTATCTTTGAGGTGTTTTTTAGTCCCACCTGGAAGAATGAATTTAAAAAAAAACTTATATGACAAAAAATGTTTAATAAACCCAGGGCATTAAGTGTTTGACCAGCGCCACTGTTTCTGTCTCTTTTGTCTGGTATGTGGGTAGGGACAATGCATGCTTATTTACTTTAAAATATTGTATGCCTTAATAAATTTTTTCACAAGAGATGAATCATGTCTATGTAGGGGAATTTGCAGATAATGACCCAAGGACCAGATAGGATGAATGCAGACCAGGAGTCAGAAGTGCATGGAGACTGGGGTTCATAGGACAAATTCCAGGTATGGGTTACTGGATACAGATCCAAACAATGCGCTGAATCGCTATCCACAGATCTGAGTACATCTGTCACCTTCCCAGTTTAATCCAAGTGATCATCTGTAGCTTAGTTTAGAAACAATGCCCTTAAAATAAAGAGACACAAGACATCATCAAACTATTGATGAAATATGCCTAGTATTTTATACAGCAGATTATTTTGTGATTATATTAATCGAAACAAAGTCTAGCTGAGACTAAGCAGAAAAATTGGGGGTCAAAGTGCATATGTGCACAGTTATGAACTGACCAAGGGTCTACGATCAATGTTCATATAATAGTATATAACTACCGGTAAATATAAGTTCGGAACCTATTGGAAAACTAGCATACATAAACTGATGAACAGCAGGTGTTTAAAGATAGTCAACTTACGATCTTAAGGTCTCCACAGAAAAGCCTCTTGTATTCAGACGAATTTTCACTCTCTCATTGCAACTATTCTCCCACGTACACTGCTTATACAGTTTGCATAGGTTCCTTTATAACAAACCAAACAAGCAGAGAAATACTGATTTCTGTTTGATGGGAGCACCTTAAAGAACACAATCTTAGGCATTTCTTACTAAAGCATGGAAATATTAAACAATTGTCATGTCACTGACAAGTCTAAGTAAATGTAGTAATTTTATTAGATTTATATTACTATATCAAGAGAAGTTGCTTCCAGTTTTTTCAAACTAGGACGTTAAATCCCCAAAAATAAGCTACAGTGAAGTTCGGTTATGTCGACGGCCTCGGGGGTTGCAAACAAGCATTGAGATAACAGTTTATCGAGATATCCAACACCCAATATGGCGATGTATTTGATGAAGCAATCGGCATGCTACAAAAATGTACATATACTGTATATGTTTTCTAACAACAAAAGGCATATGTGCACCAACTAACAGCAGAGATTTACCAGTATACAATAAAAACACCTTTGATTCTCGATACAAACCTTTAATTATATTCTCCAACATTGCAAACACAATTTCGCTCACAGCGTAAACAATCATAACATATTTGTGAGGTCATCACGCTGTATTAGATTGCATACTTTTTTGCGTTCAGCCTGTCTAATGTGCTTTCTCAAAAAATTAGGCTTTGTCGCGTCTTTTACCGTAATAACCTTCAATCCGTTCTTCAGCAGCGGCGCTGATACACAAACCCTAACCTTAACTAACCCCAACCTTATAGTATATGGATAACCCTAACAACATAGTATATGGATAACCCCAACAACCCTAACAACATAGTATATGGATAACCCCAACAACCCTAACAACATAGTATATGGATAACCCCAACAACCCTAACAACATAGTATATGGATAACCCCAACAACCCTAACAACATAGTATATATGGATAACCCTAACAACCCTAACAACATAGTATATGGATAACCCCAACAACCCTAACAACATAGTATATGGATAACCCTAACAACATAGTATATATGGATAACCCTAACAACCCTAACCTTATAATATTTGGATAACCCTAACAACCCTAACAACATAGTATATATGGATAACCCTAACAACCCTAACAACATAGTATATATGGATAACCCTAACAACCCTAACAACATAGTATATATGGATAACCCTAACAACCCTAACAACATAGTATATGGATAACCCTAACAACCCTAACAACATAGTATATATGGATAACCCTAACAACCCTAACAACATAGTATATGGATAACCCCAACAACCCTAACAACATAGTATATATGGATAACCCTAACAACCCTAACAACATAGTATATGGATAACCCCAACAACCCTAACAACATAGTATATGGATAACCCCAACAACCCTAACAACATAGTATATGGATAACCCCAACAACCCTAACAACATAGTATATGGATAACCCCAACAACCCTAACAACATAGTATATGGATAACCCCAACAACCCTAACAACATAGTATATATGGATAACCCTAACAATCCTAACAACATAGTATATGGATAACCCCAACAACCCTAACAACATAGTATATATGGATAACCCTAACAACCCTAACCTTATAATATTTGGATAACCCTAACAACCCTAACAACATAGTATATGGATAACCCTAACAACCCTAACAACATAGTATATATGGATAACCCTAACAACCCTAACAACATAGTATATATGGATAACCCTAACAACCCTAACCTTATAATATTTGGATAACCCTAACAACCCTAACAACATAGTATATATGGATAACCCTAACAACCCTAACAACATAGTATATATGGATAACCCTAACAACCCTAACAACATAGTATATATGGATAACCCTAACAACCCTAACAACATAGTATATGGATAACCCTAACAACCCTAACAACATAGTATATATGGATAACCCTAACAACCCTAACAACATAGTATATATGGATAACCCTAACAACCCTAACAACATAGTATATGGATAACCCCAACAACCCTAACAACATAGTATATATGGATAACCCTAACAACATAGTATATGGATAACCCCAACAACCCTAACAACATAGTATATGGATAACCCCAACAACCCTAACAACATAGTATATGGATAACCCCAACAACCCTAACAACATAGTATATATGGATAACCCTAACAACCCTAACAACATAGTATATGGATAACCCTAACAACCCTAACAACATAGTATATATGGATAACCCTAACAACCCTAACAACATAGTATATATGGATAACCCTAACAACCCTAACAACATAGTATATGGATAACCCCAACAACCCTAACAACATAGTATATGGATAACCCCAACAACCCTAACAACATAGTATATGGATAACCCCAACAACCCTAACAACATAGTATATATGGATAACCCTAACAACCCTAACAACATAGTATATGGATAACCCCAACAACCCTAACAACATAGTATATGGATAACCCCAACAACCCTAACAACATAGTATATGGATAACCCCAACAACCCTAACAACATAGTATATGGATAACCCCAACAACCCTAACAACATAGTATATGGATAACCCCAACAACCCTAACAACATAGTATATATGGATAACCCCAACAACCCTAACAACATAGTATATATGGATAACCCTAACAACCCTAACAACATAGTATATGAATAACCCCAACAACCCTAACAACATAGTATATGGATAACCCCAACAACCCTAACAACATAGTATATGGATAACCCCAACAACCCTAACAACATAGTATATGGATAACCCCAACAACCCTAACAACATAGTATATGGATAACCCCAACAACCCTAACAACATAGTATATATGGATAACCCTAACAACCCTAACAACATAGTATATGGATAACCCCAACAACCCTAACAACATAGTATATGGATAACCCCAACAACCCTAACAACATAGTATATGGATAACCCCAACAACCCTAACAACATAGTATATGGATAACCCCAACAACCCTAACAACATAGTATATATGGATAACCCTAACAACCCTAACAACATAGTATATGGATAACCCTAACAACCCTAACAACATAGTATATATGGATAACCCTAACAACCCTAACAACATAGTATATATGGATAACCCTAACAACCCTAACAACATAGTATATGGATAACCCCAACAACCCTAACAACATAGTATATGGATAACCCCAACAACCCTAACAACATAGTATATGGATAACCCCAACAACCCTAACAACATAGTATATATGGATAACCCTAACAACCCTAACAACATAGTATATGGATAACCCCAACAACCCTAACAACATAGTATATGGATAACCCCAACAACCCTAACAACATAGTATATGGATAACCCCAACAACCCTAACAACATAGTATATGGATAACCCCAACAACCCTAACAACATAGTATATATGGATAACCCTAACAATCCTAACAACATAGTATATGGATAACCCCAACAACCCTAACAACATAGTATATATGGATAACCCTAACAACCCTAACCTTATAATATTTGGATAACCCTAACAACCCTAACAACATAGTATATGGATAACCCTAACAACCCTAACAACATAGTATATATGGATAACCCTAACAACCCTAACCTTATAATATTTGGATAACCCTAACAACCCTAACAACATAGTATATATGGATAACCCTAACAACCCTAACAACATAGTATATATGGATAACCCTAACAACCCTAACAACATAGTATATATGGATAACCCTAACAACCCTAACAACATAGTATATGGATAACCCTAACAACCCTAACAACATAGTATATATGGATAACCCTAACAACCCTAACAACATAGTATATATGGATAACCCTAACAACCCTAACAACATAGTATATGGATAACCCCAACAACCCTAACAACATAGTATATGGATAACCCCAACAACCCTAACAACATAGTATATGGATAACCCCAACAACCCTAACAACATAGTATATGGATAACCCCAACAACCCTAACAACATAGTATATGGATAACCCCAACAACCCTAACAACATAGTATATGGATAACCCCAACAACCCTAACAACATAGTATATGGATAACCCCAACAACCCTAACAACATAGTATATATGGATAACCCTAACAATCCTAACAACATAGTATATGGATAACCCCAACAACCCTAACAACATAGTATATGGATAACCCCAACAACCCTAACAACATAGTATATATGGATAACCCTAACAACCCTAACCTTATAATATTTGGATAACCCTAACAACCCTAACAACATAGTATATATGGATAACCCTAACAACCCTAACAACATAGTATATATGGATAACCCTAACAACCCTAACAACATAGTATATATGGATAACCCTAACAACCCTAACAACATAGTATATGGATAACCCCAACAACCCTAACAACATAGTATATGGATAACCCCAACAACCCTAACAACATAGTATATATGGATAACCCTAACAACCCTAACAACATAGTATATGGATAACCCCAACAACCCTAACAACATAGTATATGGATAACCCCAACAACCCTAACAACATAGTATATATGGATAACCCTAACAACCCTAACAACATAGTATATGGATAACCCCAACAACCCTAACAACATAGTATATATGGATAACCCTAACAACATAGTATATGGATAACCCCAACAACCCTAACAACATAGTATATGGATAACCCCAACAACCCTAACAACATAGTATATGGATAACCCCAACAACCCTAACAACATAGTATATATGGATAACCCTAACAACCCTAACAACATAGTATATGGATAACCCTAACAACCCTAACAACATAGTATATATGGATAACCCTAACAACCCTAACAACATAGTATATATGGATAACCCTAACAACCCTAACAACATAGTATATGGATAACCCCAACAACCCTAACAACATAGTATATGGATAACCCCAACAACCCTAACAACATAGTATATGGATAACCCCAACAACCCTAACAACATAGTATATATGGATAACCCTAACAACCCTAACAACATAGTATATGGATAACCCCAACAACCCTAACAACATAGTATATGGATAACCCCAACAACCCTAACAACATAGTATATGGATAACCCCAACAACCCTAACAACATAGTATATGGATAACCCCAACAACCCTAACAACATAGTATATGGATAACCCCAACAACCCTAACAACATAGTATATATGGATAACCCCAACAACCCTAACAACATAGTATATATGGATAACCCTAACAACCCTAACAACATAGTATATGAATAACCCCAACAACCCTAACAACATAGTATATGGATAACCCCAACAACCCTAACAACATAGTATATGGATAACCCCAACAACCCTAACAACATAGTATATGGATAACCCCAACAACCCTAACAACATAGTATATATGGATAACCCTAACAACCCTAACAACATAGTATATGGATAACCCCAACAACCCTAACAACATAGTATATGGATAACCCCAACAACCCTAACAACATAGTATATGGATAACCCCAACAACCCTAACAACATAGTATATGGATAACCCCAACAACCCTAACAACATAGTATATGGATAACCCCAACAACCCTAACAACATAGTATATGGATAACCCCAACAACCCTAACAACATAGTATATGGATAACCCCAACAACCCTAACAACATAGTATATATGGATAACCCTAACAACCCTAACAACATAGTATATGGATAACCCCAACAACCCTAACAACATAGTATATGGATAACCCCAACAACCCTAACAACATAGTATATATGGATAACCCTAACAACCCTAACCTTATAATATTTGGGTAACCCTAACAACCCTAACAACATAGTATATATGGATAACCCTAACAACCCTAACAACATAGTATATATGGATAACCCTAACAACCCTAACAACATAGTATATATGGATAACCCTAACAACCCTAACAACATAGTATATGGATAACCCCAACAACCCTAACAACATAGTATATGGATAACCCCAACAACCCTAACAACATAGTATATATGGATAACCCTAACAACCCTAACAACATAGTATATGGATAACCCCAACAACCCTAACAACATAGTATATGGATAACCCCAACAACCCTAACAACATAGTATATATGGATAACCCTAACAACCCTAACAACATAGTATATATGGATAACCCTAACAACCCTAACAACATAGTATATGGATAACCCCAACAACCCTAACAACATAGTATATGGATAACCCCAACAACCCTAACAACATAGTATATGGATAACCCCAACAACCCTAACAACATAGTATATATGGATAACCCTAACAACCCTAACAACATAGTATATATGGATAACCCTAACAACCCTAACAACATAGTATATATGGATAACCCTAACAACCCTAACAACATAGTATATGGATAACCCCAACAACCCTAACAACATAGTATATGGATAACCCCAACAACCCTAACAACATAGTATATGGATAACCCCAACAACCCTAACAACATAGTATATATGGATAACCCTAACAACCCTAACAACATAGTATATGGATAACCCCAACAACCCTAACAACATAGTATATGGATAACCCCAACAACCCTAACAACATAGTATATGGATAACCCCAACAACCCTAACAACATAGTATATGGATAACCCCAACAACCCTAACAACATAGTATATGGATAACCCCAACAACCCTAACAACATAGTATATATGGATAACCCCAACAACCCTAACAACATAGTATATATGGATAACCCTAACAACCCTAACAACATAGTATATGAATAACCCCAACAACCCTAACAACATAGTATATGGATAACCCCAACAACCCTAACAACATAGTATATGGATAACCCCAACAACCCTAACAACATAGTATATGGATAACCCCAACAACCCTAACAACATAGTATATGGATAACCCCAACAACCCTAACAACATAGTATATATGGATAACCCTAACAACCCTAACAACATAGTATATGGATAACCCCAACAACCCTAACAACATAGTATATGGATAACCCCAACAACCCTAACAACATAGTATATGGATAACCCCAACAACCCTAACAACATAGTATATGGATAACCCCAACAACCCTAACAACATAGTATATATGGATAACCCTAACAACCCTAACAACATAGTATATGGATAACCCTAACAACCCTAACAACATAGTATATATGGATAACCCTAACAACCCTAACAACATAGTATATATGGATAACCCTAACAACCCTAACAACATAGTATATGGATAACCCCAACAACCCTAACAACATAGTATATGGATAACCCCAACAACCCTAACAACATAGTATATGGATAACCCCAACAACCCTAACAACATAGTATATATGGATAACCCTAACAACCCTAACAACATAGTATATGGATAACCCCAACAACCCTAACAACATAGTATATATGGATAACCCCAACAACCCTAACAACATAGTATATATGGATAACCCTAACAACCCTAACAACATAGTATATGGATAACCCCAACAACCCTAACAACATAGTATATGGATAACCCCAACAACCCTAACAACATAGTATATGGATAACCCCAACAACCCTAACAACATAGTATATGGATAACCCCAACAACCCTAACAACATAGTATATGGATAACCCCAACAACCCTAACAACATAGTATATATGGATAACCCTAACAACCCTAACAACATAGTATATGGATAACCCCAACAACCCTAACAACATAGTATATGGATAACCCCAACAACCCTAACAACATAGTATATGGATAACCCCAACAACCCTAACAACATAGTATATATGGATAACCCTAACAACCCTAACAACATAGTATATGGATAACCCTAACAACCCTAACAACATAGTATATATGGATAACCCTAACAACCCTAACAACATAGTATATATGGATAACCCTAACAACCCTAACAACATAGTATATGGATAACCCCAACAACCCTAACAACATAGTATATGGATAACCCCAACAACCCTAACAACATAGTATATGGATAACCCCAACAACCCTAACAACATAGTATATATGGATAACCCTAACAACCCTAACAACATAGTATATGGATAACCCCAACAACCCTAACAACATAGTATATGGATAACCCCAACAACCCTAACAACATAGTATATGGATAACCCCAACAACCCTAACAACATAGTATATGGATAACCCCAACAACCCTAACAACATAGTATATATGGATAACCCTAACAATCCTAACAACATAGTATATGGATAACCCCAACAACCCTAACAACATAGTATATATGGATAACCCTAACAACCCTAACCTTATAATATTTGGATAACCCTAACAACCCTAACAACATAGTATATATGGATAACCCTAACAACCCTAACAACATAGTATATATGGATAACCCTAACAACCCTAACCTTATAATATTTGGATAACCCTAACAACCCTAACAACATAGTATATATGGATAACCCTAACAACCCTAACAACATAGTATATATGGATAACCCTAACAACCCTAACAACATAGTATATATGGATAACCCTAACAACCCTAACAACATAGTATATGGATAACCCTAACAACCCTAACAACATAGTATATATGGATAACCCTAACAACCCTAACAACATAGTATATATGGATAACCCTAACAACCCTAACAACATAGTATATGGATAACCCCAACAACCCTAACAACATAGTATATGGATAACCCCAACAACCCTAACAACATAGTATATGGATAACCCCAACAACCCTAACAACATAGTATATGGATAACCCCAACAACCCTAACAACATAGTATATGGATAACCCCAACAACCCTAACAACATAGTATATGGATAACCCCAACAACCCTAACAACATAGTATATGGATAACCCCAACAACCCTAACAACATAGTATATATGGATAACCCTAACAATCCTAACAACATAGTATATGGATAACCCCAACAACCCTAACAACATAGTATATGGATAACCCCAACAACCCTAACAACATAGTATATATGGATAACCCTAACAACCCTAACCTTATAATATTTGGATAACCCTAACAACCCTAACAACATAGTATATATGGATAACCCTAACAACCCTAACAACATAGTATATATGGATAACCCTAACAACCCTAACAACATAGTATATATGGATAACCCTAACAACCCTAACAACATAGTATATGGATAACCCCAACAACCCTAACAACATAGTATATGGATAACCCCAACAACCCTAACAACATAGTATATATGGATAACCCTAACAACCCTAACAACATAGTATATGGATAACCCCAACAACCCTAACAACATAGTATATGGATAACCCCAACAACCCTAACAACATAGTATATATGGATAACCCCTAACAACCCTAACAACATAGTATATGGATAACCCCAACAACCCTAAC